>QKYT01000819.1:4648-44093 GCA_003550305.1 Glomus cerebriforme | reverse complement strand
AACCCATACAGCTCCACAACCTCTCTACAGAAGCAGCATTTACATAAATACCAAAAATCCTACACGTTACAATGCCTAATTCATTTATTGAAACACTTACATAGCACCAATAATGCCAAATATCATTATCAAATTGTTTATAAGTATCATAATCAAAAGGATACTTATTTTAACATTAGTTCTAACAATATATTGATTTACCAAAGCATATTAAAATTTTTTAAAAAATTTTTTTTGTGGCTTAGTTGGACATTTNGGACATATAATTTTGTCCCNGACTATTTTTAGAAATATCCAGACGCGTCCGTATGACAATCACTAATCGGGACATTTTTTGGGACATAGATAATGGACAGTGGATACGAACATAGTTGTCTAAGCAAAATGCTGCGAACAGTGTCCATGTACAACACTGCCTTCAGGAGTTGAGCTGAAGTGTTCGTTTCTATAAAAAAAGAAAAAAAAGAATATTAGCAACGTTCTTATATTAAAGTTTAATAACTATCTCCTTTAATTACTTCCAAAAGTTGAGCTGAAATGTTCATTTCTATAAAAAAAAAAAAAAGAACATTAGCAATATTCTTGTATTAAAGTTTAATAATCATCCCTTTCAATTACCTTCAGGAGTCAAGCTGAAGTATTTATTCCTATAAAAAAGAAAAAAAAAACATTAGCAACATTCTTATATTTAAGTTTAATAATCACCTCCTTCAATTACCTCTAGGAGTCGAGCTGAAGTGTTCATTCCTATAAAAAAGAAAAAAAAAAGAANGTTAGCAATGTTCTTATATTAAAGTTTAATAACCATTCTCCTTTTAATTACCTCCAGAAATCAAGCTGAAGTGTTCATTCCTATAAAAAAAAGAACATTAGCAACGTTCTTGTATTAAAATTTAATAAAAAAATACCTCACTACCTCCTTTTTATCCCATTTACCTCCAGAAGCTAAACCAAAGTGTTCGTTTCTACAAAAAAGAATAAAAAAGAATGTTAATAAACATTCTTGTATACAGTTATTCCCTATATAATCACAATCCTCAGAACTGAAAAAAAAGATGTGATTATAAAAAACCTATATGATGTGACTATAGAGAAGGTTTTTTTAATAATATTATTAGTAATTTAGGCCAAGTATAAATGTGTTTATAAGGGAGGGGTGTGACTAAATAGAAGGTGCCTATAGAGGGGGATATCTGTATTAAAATAAAAAAACCTCCAAAAATAGAGAAAAATAAAAAAAATACCAGATTTGATTAGATTATCTGATCAATTTGATCAATCCAGTCATCTGTGTAATATCTGATCAATTCAGTGTTATCCACTGGATTATTTAAAATCTGTTCATTTCTTAATCCAGATTATCCAATCCGTTCAAAAACAGATGACGGATTGAACGGATTTCACTGGAGTATACCTCTATCTATAGTTGTCTGCTTAAATCTTTTCAAAATTTTATAATTAGTTTTGGCAAGATTTTACTATAGTTTTATTATAGTTTTGGCAAAGTTTTGGCAGTTTTGGCATTTATAATAGGTTTTAGCAGGTTTCACCTTTCAGCAGAGTTTTGCCAACTTTTTAATAAAACTTTAATATAGTTTTGGCAAAGTTTTACTTTTTGGCATTTTGTCAACTTGCCTAAACCTCTTAGTTTTAGCAGGCAATCTTAATAACATCACAAAAAAATACATTATTAAATACTTGGCTTTTTTCGAGTAATAGTTTACCAAACTATTTAATCCTTTTGTAAAGGAAGAAATCTTAAAACTTAGTTGTGAAGTGATTATTCTAAACTTTTAAATTGTAAATATCAAAAAATACTAAAAAAAATTGTCAAAATAAATAATTATCAATCTGCTAAACAAATAAAAAATAAATTTCAAAAAAAAAGCTGAAATACAAGTTTTTACCAAGACTATAAAAAGAAATTTGCATGAACTTAATATTTTTTCACATATTTTAGCATTCAAATCTCTTTTTCAGTTAGTGATAAACAAAGAGAAAATTATTTAAACTGGTATATTAAAAGGAAAGACTGGTCTGTTAGAAAGTAGAAATCAGTTATTTGGAATAATAAAAATCATTTTACAATATTTAAAAATGATAGTTCAAATCATATTTGAAGAACTGCTAGAACAAGATTTAATATTAAAAACATAGTTCCTTTAATAAAACATGGTAATGGAGGTTTAATGATGTGGAATTGTTTTTTAGGAAAGGGATTGGAACTGCTTGTAAAAGTTAATAAAAAAATAAACTATCATAACTATTTCAAATACTTGAATCACATTTGCTTCCATTTATTAATAATAATTATAATGGATGAGAGTATTTATTCCAAGATGATAATGCTCCTATTCATATTGCTAAAAATATTAAAAAATAGATAGAAACAAAAAAGTCAAAATTTTGAAAAATTGGTCAAGTCAATTACCTGACTTGAATCCCATCAAGTATCTATGATTAGAGCTGAAAAGACACATTAAAAATATTCCAAATCTGCAAAAAATGTGAAGGAATTGGAGCGTGCTTTGCATAAAGAATGGAATTAAATTTCTAATAATACATTAATAAATTTAATTAAAAGTATGTCACACAGAGTTGAAGCATGTATTAAGAATAATGGTTGGCCAACTAAATATTAGTTTTGTATATGGTTTAATTAAAATTTTGATACCACTTATTATGTAGTATATTTTTGAGTAATTAATAAAATAATAGTATCTTGCTATTTTTATCCAAGTAGTATATATCAATTTTTCTTATTACAGATAAAATAATTATTCTATATAAAGTAGCAGTTTAAAATTATTTGCTTAAATTAGATTGTGAAAAATTTATTTAGTCAATTTCTTTTAGATTTGATTTGAATTATTAAGAAAATCAATAGCTATTTTTTATATATTAGTAACATAATATATTAATTTTACAAGAAGTTTAAATAAATAATAAAATTTTCAAATTTTGCATTAATTTTAATTTTAGCATTAAGTTTAAATTCAGAATCATTTTTAGATTTTGGCATCAATTTTGGATTTTGGTATTAATTCCAGTATACTGAAATGATTCAGATTTTAGTTTTAAAATTTAAAATTTTAGATTTTAGAAAAAATAATTTTGGGATTAGCTTTACATATATTATATAACAAATAATTTATACTAGTAATTTTTAGCTATATACTTATATCTAAAGATGATGTTGCAGCTATTTCTTTAAATCCACAATATTGCGGATTATGAAATTAGATTGCGTATATTAATCTGCAATACCGCAACTTATCCGCAATATCGCAACTAATCGCAACTTATCTGCAACTGTATAAGCACATCCTTTATGAATTATATTTTATTAATACCGACTTTGATATAAAGTATATTCTCAAGAACAAATGATTCAATGATTAGTGAAGCTAAATCTTCTTAAACAGTTACATTTAAGAATCAATATAACTTAAATATTTAGCCACTTCATACAGTAAGATAATATTGAAAATTTTTGCTGCATCCAGGAAATAGAGGTTGATCTGAAAATGTCAAAAGTAATGATAAGAATACAAGTATTCAAAAAGTCAAAAGTTTCCTCCTCCTGATAAAAAAAAAATATGCAAGGCAGTGATTTAGTATAAGAATACCTTTAAAATAGCACTCTAGCATTTCTTTTACTCATGCTCATAGTTATAAAGCAGTTTTGTAAAAATCCGGGACCGATCTACAAGTTGCCCGATTTGATAATACAATTCAGATTGTTCTGGAAAAATTGTTTATTATAATCAGTATTTTTTTTTCCTATTATTAAAGTTTTAAAACTTGGCTTTTTTTGTATAGAAGCCATTTACAAGTCCTCTAAAAATTTAAAATTTCTCATTACAAACTTCTGGTTTGTATAAATGTATCGGTATTTTATTATCTCTTATTTTTAATAATTACTAATGTATCTTTAATTAGTTTTTTAACCGCCATAGTGCGGAGATAACTCTTTGGGTTTGCTGCTATAGAAATGGTTTTCATTGATGGTGTTAAATACGCTTGGTATATTGTTTTTCTTATCTATTTATTTATTTTTTTTTACATTTTTTTTTGAGGTTTGATTTTTTTTTCCTTTTCTTAAAATAGTGCGACGTGCATTAAGGGACATCGTTCTACTTCTTGTCTACACAATGACCGTGAACTTTTTGCTATCAAAAGAAAAGGTCGACCTATAACTCAATGTTCACATTGCCGAGAACTTCGTAGAACTCAAAAAGTTCATGTAAAATGTAATTGTAATGAAAAGAAAAAGGAAGAATGTCAGTTATTATTATTATTTTTTTTTAATCTGTTTATTTTTGATTCATATAAATTAATATTGTCTCACTAATAAAATTTATTCAGCAATTTTGTATCAAACTCAATCCGTTGAAGGAATTTCAGCTGATATCCAATCTCAAGAAGCTGATTACCAAAGTTTTACAGGAGATAAGACTTCAGTGGAAGCACTATTGAACCCGTGTCAATGTTTAACTGGAGCAAAATGTATCTGTTGTCGAGATGTTACTGATCAAGATTCCTCCAATACGCAATATTCTAACTACAATCCTTCCCATTTTAATAAAGAAGTTGCGACACCAAATACAATAATGAATATTCCTTCCGCGAATAATTATGTTAATAACAATGATTCATCTTATTTATTTAGTCCTATATCATCGGTTCAAACGACAATGTATAAATTACCACCAATTTCTGCTAGTTTAAATCATGATAATACTTTCATACCTTATAATACTAGAGAATATTCATCTATTAATTCTTCTGGTTTGCAAAAAAATACTGGTCCTTTTACAAATAATATTTCATTAGAACGAAGATATTCATATAATGATAAGGATGATATAGAATTTAAATCTCGCGACCAAAGTAAAATTTTAGGTGAAGAAGTTTGTCATAGTACTTCTACTGATTTAGCTAATATAATTTATGGTCCATTTAAAAGTTGTCCTTCAGCTATGGCAGATGGAAGTTGTTGTGGGAGTAATAAACAGACAACAACGACAATGTCTGTTTGTAGATGTGGTCCAGGTTGTAAATGTGAAGGCTGTGATACTCATGCGAGAAGAGTAAACGTTGGAAATTCTTATAATGATACTATTTCTTCATCATCAAACTGTTGCTCTTCTTATCATGAGGTCACTCAACCTGAACGCAAGAAAATTAGGGATGAAGATGGCGTATTATTATGTGATTGTGGTTGTCAAAAGTTAGATACTGAGTGTCCAGATTGTTTAGAAAATTTATGTGAAGGTACGATAATTTATATATAAAAAATTTTTTTTTTTTGTTCTACATACTAACTCGAAAATTTTTTCTTTTTGAAGAATATTTGTTTAAATAATCAATATAATTCTTTATATATTCATTTCACTTGGAATATCTTTTTTTAAAAAAAATATATAATTTTGATAGTATTTTGATATATAAATTTTAATGTATCCGTATATGTTTATAGTAGGAAAATCGTATTTAAAGAAAAAAATTTTTTTTTTTTAAGCTTCCACAAATGATAATCATATGGTAAAATTAAATAACAATAAGATTAATAAGATTCAAGTTTATTTTGCGTCATTTTTGCCTTATAAGATTTGAGGGATTTTCGCCTGAATATGATAATGTATAACAAGAAAATGTTGTGTTCATGGCTTTTTTTTTTAAGAAAAATATTCTCATTATGGTATAGATTGAATTCGGTACAGTCAAACACCTGATCTAAAATTCACATGTTCTGAGGGAGATTTTTTTCTGATAAATACTGTTCTAATCTAATCTAGCTTTTTTATTATCTACTTCTTGTAATTCTTCATTATTCATCAAATAATTTTCACTTATAACATTTTGTTCTAAATTTATTTTTTCATTAGTCTCATTAATAGCATTATTGTTATGATATTCAGAAGATTTATCAGCTCCCTCCAAAGTATCTTTTTGTTTCATATATGAAGGTATGGGAGTAGGAAGAGAATCATTAATTATTACATGAGTTGCGTGTAATAAATATCCTCCGCCTCCGCTTGTTGACATTGAAGGGTGAGTTCTTCCAGGTAAAACCTATTAAAATAAAAGATTCAGTAAGTCAAGAAGTTGTAATTTATGATAAATGAATAAATAATTACTTGATATTGACGTAACCAGCTCTCAGTGATTTGTGGATTCAAAAATTTTTTGGATATCCTCATGTGTACACACGCATTAATCAACACCTATAATATTATTTAAAAAGATTTCAACCACAAAAAAAAAAAAAGATTAAAATAAAATTATTTATTAAACTAACCTCTTTATTAATATGATAAATAATAATTGGTCTTGATCCAGATAAATAAGGCATTAGTGATTCTAAAATAGATTCAGGCTGATATTGACTTGCAACTATCAACCTAAGTTTTTAGATGTAAATTATCAATATCATATTTTAAAGAAAAAAATAAAACATCAAATCATTTACCCGTCAAATTCACCCTTCCATAAAATTTCTCTTGTATCTCTTATTCGTTCATAATCTGTTTTCCTTCGAAGATAATACTTTAAATCCTTTTCTGATAAAGTTGATTCATCTTGGTAATTAAAAGGCACTGAAAATTTTTTTTTTTTTTTTGATTTATACATATATACAAAAAAAAAATTTTTCAAGGTTGATATTTTAACATCTTACCTTGCATTTCCTTAAATACTTGTTGCCAAGATAATGTCATTAATGAATCATGAATCTTTTTCGAAAAATTCATATATCTCACGATATCGTAATTATGATTTTCACTGTCATGGATACCAAGTACAATACCATAACCTATGGAAATGAATCTTAAAATTAATTGAAAATATCTTTTAATAATATTCTTTTAATATTGTTTGATAAAGCATACCTCCTAACCTTTCCATAACACCTGTAACAACAAGTCCTTGCGTGTCATCCACCACAAGCATCTTTGTATATGCTCTTACGTTGGCCAAAGATAATATCTGGGATAATGTATCAATTCTCATATCTCTGATAATAATCAATTGATATTAACTAAATGAAGAATGTCAAAATTTAATAATTAATAGAGGCTAACCTTATTTTACCCGGATTCTTAGAGAAAAAATATTCCCAAACAGAATACAATGTAGGTTTTACAGGTGTAAAAACTCGTGAAAATCTTAAAAGATAAAAGGTATTAGATAGATCATGCAAAAAAAATTTTCACCAGAAATTATTCAATTAAAATTTACTTCGCCTCCTTTCGTTTAATATATTTTGCTTTAGAGTATTCGGTCTTTTGATCAAAAGCTGAATGACTTTCTACCATTTTTTTAATAATATCCTATTAAATATAATATTATAATGTGAGATAAAATAATAATTGAAAGTTCATATAGATTAGAATTTTCACCTGTCCTTCTAATCCTTGTTTTTTCAATTTCTCAATTTCTTGGTAAGATAATTTTTGTTTAGATGGATCATCCAAAATTTCTTTATTATTAGCGTCTGTTTCATCTAAAATCAAATTTTTATTTAAAATTTTGTGAAATGAGAAACGGAATCTCAATGAATCTATCTTTATATTATCTTACCAACTTCATAGAATGCAACATTTTTTATAACTTTTACTTGATCACGATCATAAATTTCATAAGAATGACCAAATGGTCGTCCTATTATACCATTTGAATGAAAAGTCCCAAATTTTCCTAGTGATACATTACTATAATTTTCAAAATTTAAAAAAAAATTATTCGAAAAAGTTTTACAATAATGAATCTATGATGATACACACTCACGTGTCCTTCTGTAGTTTGACAACTTTTATATTGCCACTTGGCAATTGTATAAATACATATTGGTTATCAAGAATTAAAGAACCGTCTTGTTCAAATACTTGATTCTCTTCACACTTAACAAGAGTTTCTATAGACATGTTTTGTGAATATGTTGATAATTTACTCTATATTGTTTTAGAGTCAATTTTAAAAAAGATTTCCCGATCATAAACTTTGCAACTGATCAATAATGTATGTTTTTTTCTTGTGACAAATAGTATGCATTATAATCGACATATATATTGCTACCATGTATGGAAAGGTCTAGACTGGTCTGTCTTATTTGTCACTTAATAAGTTCATACTTCACACACATTCTTCAAAATGAGTAACATATTTATAATAATGATTATTGTTTGATTAGTTTATTCTAAAGGGCTTACTTTTTTTTTAATTAATTAAAAAAAAAAAAAATAAATTTATAATTATTTTGTCTATGAATATAAATACATTTTTTCTGTTTTCATTTAAACTATTAACTTTAATTTTCGTGACAGATTTTGAAACAGAATAAAATATATATTAAATAAAAAATTGTTCTATAATAAAATAAAAAAGATAATAAAATGTACAAATGTTTTGTGGTGATTCAAATAGTTTTGAATTTCACATCAATGGTGAATTTCCGAACCCGTTTCCAAAATATTTCGGATATTCTACTGCCAAACCTGGAAACCTAATCGTCATAGAATTTGTCCCAACGTTGCCACTACCATCATTTAAATTTCCTTTTTCAATATTTGCAATTTGTGCACACCATTCAGCATATTCTTGATTAACAGTTTCATACTCTGCAATAGCTTTTCCTGCATAAGTGTGTCTATGAGGAGCATATCGCCTTACCGATGACTGTGTTGTCACTTTACTTGTTGTGCGTTTAGGAATTGATGGCGCCGTTGTCGATGTAGCTGATATTTGCTTCTGGTCTAATTTGGAAGATTTGTGCGATCCATTCGGAAAAATCCAACGGATGAAACATGCCGCTGTCGATATTTCTTTACCAGAAGATGACTGTAAAGCAATAAATTCTTTGAATGACAATTTTGATCTGCGCTTATCCTTGTTTGGTGGAGATGACGATAAAGTTGAAGTCGAGGCAGATAAAATGGATGATGACGGTGATACATTTTGAGGTTCAACTGTTGGCTGATTTTGCAATTCTTCATTATTACTACTACTATCAGCTTGGTTAGATTTGCCTTCAACTGTTGATTCAGCAATTGATTCGGCCATTTTGGCTTTAAAAACTTGTTCTATATCTCCTATATCTCCTGTATAACTGGATAGGAATTCGTGACATCGTCGCATATTTTCCAGGCGATTTTGTAATGTGACTAAAATACTGAGAATTATATAATATATATATATATATTTTTAATAATTAAATTTCAAGCAAAATTGAATAAATTAAATACATTTTATTTCACTTACTCAATCACTATTTCTTCATTATCTTCAATAATTATACCACTATCACTAACTCCATGTTCTTTTTTATCATCGTGCTTTCCGACTCCGCCTCCAATCCTTCCTAAACGCCATACTAATAAACGCATATAATATATTCTCACATTTCTTGACCAATGACAAAATAATATTTCAAACATATCCTCATTCAAAAGTATTTCTTTAACCAATTGTTTAAGGTAAGCGGGTTGTGACGTTAAAAGGAAAAAATGTGTATAAATAAAGCTTATTGTTCTTAGAATGGTAATGGAATGATCTGATTGTTCGAGAAGAAGTTTAGTAAGGGAAACATAAAAAGGAATATCAAGTATGTTTATAAGATTTGGTGCAATGAATTGAGAACTTGTTGAACTATCTGAGCTGATTGAATGTGGTATCATGGGTTCTGAAGAAACAAAATTATCTCTAATAAAAAAAAAAGCTTAATTAATATAATTAACGTTAGGTGTTATTAATAATTATTAATAATTTTGCAAATGAATCTAAATACCTAGTATCCAATTCTATGATTAATGTATCAATAAAATCTAATAAACCTACAGACGAATAGGTTAAAAAATGTGAAATAAATTAAAAAAAAATTTTCTTTGAAAACAAAATCCTATTCAACCAAAATAAATAATCATACTTACAAAATACACCTTCCACATCATACATATTTGTTTTCTTCACCACAGCCTTAATCCAAATGTTGCACATTTCTTGGAAAAAGCCATTTTCAACGATAGAAACCATGGTTTCAACAAACCGTCGGCCTGCCATCTCCAAAACTTTTGGTTTCCCACTATTAACACCTATTGCGCCAACGGTAACCCCACCCCCTAAAGCTACACTTCCGTTTGCTTCTGCATTAGCCACTATACCTCCGTCAACGCTAGCGCCTGCAATCGATCCCATCCCAATAGCCGTTGCGTTAGGATTAATTCCATTTGATATTCCACCACTACCTCCTTGTATAACATTATTTGTATTTCCACCCCTTGGATGCTCAAATTGAATTACTGTCGTGATCGTATGAATATTACGGTGGATGAGAGATTCAATTTTGAGAAGGAAAAATGATGCAAGATGAATATAACCTGGTGCAGTAATATATTCAAACGGCGGGGTTATCGTTTTAACTGATCCGGATTTAGTGAAATGTGAAGCGAGGTAAGATTTAAGAACAACATGATAATGCTTATAAAACGAAAAGAATAATTCACTATCGTCACTCTGCCAACTTACAATATCAAAATAATTATAATAAACAAATTATTAATAAATGAAATGAATTAGTTAGCCAAAACATTAATAAAATATGTGATGTAATTCTTACCGCCTTATCCAATTACCACTCATTTCTATAGGTGGCTCACCCCAAATACGTTTGGCATTTTCAAACTGCTTCCACCATGATCTTAAATTTATGAAGCATAAAATTTTTAAATGTTCTGGAAACATGGCAGAAATTTTTTCATTCTGCTTTGTCATATGATCGAGACTGTTTTTTTTTGTTATTAGTTTAATAAATTAAATATTTAAAAGAAAAATCAATAATTGATTTATAAATAATAACATCACATAATATAAAATAAAATTCACCTGGAATCGTCGTCACCAACCGTCTCCTTTAATATTCGTTTGATGTGTGATTTACTTACCGGCAATGCTTGCAATAAAGCAAATCCAACACCAGGAATTTTGAAAAAACATAAAGCTGAATAAAATAAAATTAATAAGGGTTTGAGGAAATTAATAAAATAATTGCAGTTATTAATTACCTAAAACGCGCGCACAAAATGAAATTACGTTTGAATAAACGCCTTTTTGATTAAGTCTATCAATTGCGTAATGTAATGTTGACATTAAAGCAGCACGATATGTTATTATGGTATCGACTGGAATTTCCATATATGTATCTGTAGTATCAAGTTGAGGAATTGGCCCTATCCGATCTGTTTAATTATAAATCATTGATGAATAAGAAATTTATCATATGTAAATAATAATTTTAGTTAAAATAAATAGAAATCTTATAAACTTGCCAAATTCTTCAAACTCGTTTCTGTTTAAAATGAATTATGTGTTACTAAAAAAAATAGGCAAATAATTAACGTAAAATAATAATTTATAATACCTAGTCATTAATGACAGAATACATTCAAAATAAAGGGTTCGATCTGTGTATGCCGCATTCGGTAAATTTGAAATTAATATATTCCACCTTTAAAAAGTAAATAAATCAATTTCAATTTTTTTTTTAAAAAAATATATATATATATGTAAAAACGTACCACTTTAACAAAATAACTCGGCCATGTTGTAAACCTTTGTCCGTTGCATTTACTAATAAAGATAAATTTTTATTAACTATAATATATATATATGATAACAGAAAAAAGGACGGAAAATAATTTACCTATTATGTATTTTTTGAGCCAAGGAATTAGGATTGATTTTAAAACATCCACTTTATGACGATCCTTGGATTGAAATCTGTAATGTTTGTTTAATAATAAATCATCAATTTTTGACAACTTCGAATGATTTTTAAACCCAATTTTATCAATACCTCGCTAAGGCTTTTTCTATGCTCTTATATTCGTTGTCTTGGGTATTGCTCCAAGATTTAAATAACTTATATTTAGATCCAGATTCCGTTGAGCTTGGCTTTTTTTTTGATACATCTGTACCAGTCGACGTGGAAGATACAGAATGGGAAGAACCATTGTTGTTATTTAGTAAGTTAGATAAAAAGCCATATTTAAGTTTTTTATCTGGTTGTCTCGAAATCGACGCTGTGGTAGAAGTTGTAGTTGCTTTTGTTGTAACAGTCATTGCTGCTGTCGGTGGTGTTACTGATGTTGGTTGATATGTAGCAGAGAAGGAACTATCGGGAATAGGTGGCTCTTCGGTCAAATCTGTATTTTTAAAATCGGAGTCTGTGTTCAAAGCTGTGTCCAAAAGTAAAGCAGAGTTGTTTTCGGATAATTTTACGGATTCACTCAGATTACTTGTAATATCCTCGTTGTTTACTATAGTTGAAGAATTGTCGTTATCATTCAAGTTTTGCATGACGAAGAACACAAAGCATTTCTTTTATAACCAAAAAAAAAAAAATTTTTTTTTTTATAGAACTATTGTTCTTTGAGCATTTTATAATATATTCCGTACAAACACCAATATTTATTTATGATATCTTCTAGTCATTGTAACATGCAGAATTCCACCAAAATGTAACGTTCCCTGAACAATTGTTAATAATTTCTATTTTTGATAAGGTTGATAATTTATTATTATTGTTTAAAAATATACTTCATTCGAGAAATTAACTATATTTCCTTTCTGAAACAACGAACTTCACGTGATAGCTCGTCATAGACCTATTAAATTTATGTTTCTTTAAAAAAACGGCCTTCTAAAGCTGTAGAGAGAGATGAATTACATACAACACACACACTTAGAGTTATTTGTATGTAAAAATAAGCTAACAAATCATTAATAATTGACGAATACATTTTAAAAAATTCGTTAAATTAATTTATACCATTTTTAGTAATGATCAGTAATTTAACATAGCAAATTGATAAGCAGCAGGGATAGGATGATAGGATAGGGCTCGATCATTTTCCTGCTCATGATAATTAGATATAATTAGTATAATTGTTGCTCTTTATGAATTTCTTGATACATATATATATTAATATTTTTAAAAATTTTCAACTTATTAAGTGCAGTTTTTTACAATTTAATAAATTAATTGACTTGTTTTTACTCAGATTAAATTTTTGTAATAATAACCTATAATAACCTGAAAATTAATCATATAGTACAATATTTTTTTAATAATACTGCTGCTAATCCAGGAGAACCATTTCCTACATAAATCATTGATAAATTATATGCTGCATCCCTCCTAAGACTCGTAGGATCATCGTCATCTTCAACATATTCTTTAATATTTTCGGACGACTTACCCTTGAAATTTGAAATTTTAAAAATTAGTAAAAATATATATATATATTATTTATTGCTTATTATTTTTGATTTACCTTCCCATGTTGCTCTCTGAAAACTTGTTGAAGTGAAGGTAACTTCAAGCATCTCTCATAATGAGGCACTGCTAAATGATATAAGCCTAGCTCATGAAAAGCCCTTCCAAGGTTATATTCAGCCTCTTGATTTCTTTCTTTCAATTCATAGTAATTATATAAAAATGTAAATGCCTATATAAATAGATTTTTTTTCTTTTTTTTTAAAAAAAAAAGATGACGTACTTAAGAGTAAATATAAAATAATTATATTTTTTACATACTTGCATAATTTGTAAATGTCGATTATCACTTATTCTTTGCATGGATCGATGCATATATGCAAGTCCCATTGATAAACTAATTAAAGGATCCTTTGGTTTAACCGAATACGCACGAGAATAATATCCTGAAAATAATAGAGGTTAAATTAAATAAATTATATAAATGAGTTAAACATAATAATAACTTACCGATTGCGCCAACGTAACTTCTAGCACATGCCAAAATATGTCCATAAAGTGATAATAACGCCGCATCTGGTTTATCAGGAACTTTAGCTTTTTTCAGCACAGTTTTTTGTCTGGACTCACTTTCAGAATTTTCCGAATTACTTTTTATTATTTGAGTCTGATAAAAACCAGTGTCCATCAATTTGACTTGACGAAGAAAATATTTTTGGGAATTTGCAGCTGCAAAGCACGATAATGCATTTGAACCACTTTGAGTTTTTTTTAAAAAAAACAAGTGTTATTAAACTATTTATTAACATCGCATAAAATCAATCTTCACAATACCTAGACATTCCTGCTCCATATAAATTATATAAATTACTATTAAATGGCTTATGATTACATAACCATCTTGCATTCTCACATACAACTAAAAAATTGCGAGTATGAAGGCCCCAAGCTAAGTGAAAAAAAAAGTGGGTGTAAATTTTTAATGAACTTGCATCATATATGTGTATACATATATGTGAAATAAGTATATTATTCTTACCCAGTGATAACAACTTGAGAACAGTTGTATAATGAATATTGTGGAAAAAAACATTTGCTCTACAAGTTAATTTAAGAAGATCAAAGGCCTCTTGTTCACAATTATTCTTTGTTGCAGTGACAATATACTATATTGATAAAATAGTTAATTTTGCTTATATATATATCTATAGAAAATTTTATCAATCCAACAAACCTTGATGAAAAAGTCAAACCATTTTTCAAAAGTAATACCATTAAATTCGGTAATTTTTTTGCGTATTTCATCTTCTAATTCACCTTTTTCCCCATCTAAAGTATTGCTTGACAATTAATAAATAAAAAAGAAGAATTTTTTTTTACAGTAATATTTTTATACAAACCAATGCGCCATTGCAGTCTTTTTGCCATTGTAGTTGCTTGTTCGTCTAGATAAGCATCATCATTATCATTGGAGTTTTCAAACTCTTCAAAGTAAACTTGTTTTCTCCAGGACCTTCGACGGTCCCACCCTTTAAATGGAAGCATCTGTAAAAAATAAGAAATTTCGTAGATGTACTAAATAATGTATAAATAGATAATTTATTCAAGGATAATTACTCTGTCTCTTTGCGGATAAAAAGCTCTGTTATTTTTCCAATCAATAACCACGTTTCTAGCGGTTTCCAAAAATTCCTTTGCTGATTCTGAATCGCCAAGTTTAGAACGATCATATAATAGATCCAATCTGTGAAACTGAATTTTAGTTTCCTTTTCTTTTTCTGCTACTTTTTGTTTACGTTCCTCTTCTGCTCTAGCAAAAGCATTAGCTTTGGACTCTTCAGAAACAGTCTGAATTAAGGATGATTCAGTTTGTAATGATCCTGCTGATAAATTATGCAAAGAACTAATGTTGATTTGATTTGATGTTGAAGAAAATGATGTCATTTGAGATTCTGCAGCGGCTCGAGCAAGCTTCTTTTTACGTGCTTCAAGAACTTAAAGTCAAACCATTTAAGTATTAAAATAATCTCTATTAGACCACGATAAAACACAATAACTAAATACCTTCATTGACAATCTCAAGCGCTTTTTCCTTCTCATCCAAATCTTCATAAGTTTCAGCAAGTGCCATTTTAACATCTAAATTATCCGGCAATTCTCTCACAACTAGAATATCAAATTTAATAATTATATAATGAAGAAAAATTGAATTATATGAAATGTTCATTGTATATCATGTAAGTTACAAAGCAAAAAATTTTACCGGCAGCGAAATATTCAGCTACACTTTCAAGATTTCCTAATTCTCGATGGCACATTCCCATTCGCATCCATGCAAAAGGTTTATCTGTCTATTAATAATTAAAAAGTATATAAACCGCTTTTTTATATATTAATTTAATTTCCGAATTATAGTATAAATCATAAAAATTTACAGATTCATTTTCAACAATTGCTTCATATATTGCCAAAGCATCTTCGAACAATCCTTTGTCTGTATAAGTTTCAGCTACTTCATAATATAAATCTACATATTGCTCAACATCGTAAGACTCAAGATAAGCAAAATGTAGCTAATTGTAAATTATTGACAATATAAATTAACAAAATCGGTGAGTTGTTCTTTAAATAGAATAATGAAATTGAATAGCAGACACGTACCTTGCCTTCTTCAAGTCGATCTGTTATAATTCTGCACTGACCCAATTTAACTCTTAATTCAATAGGTAAGGTCGCATTTGTGCCTCCAGTACTACTAGCACCACGAAGTCGAGCAGCGGCCAAAATTGAAGTATGATCTCTTCTATTTAAATTCTCCTCTTCTTCATACTCACGATCATCGTTTATATAATCCCACCATATTTCATTTTCTCTTCCTTGCAACCATCTTACACTCCGCTTAATGAAATCGATAGCGCTGTTATAGTCACCAGCTAGCATGTAAAGTTCGGACATTATATTTATTTCAGAAAACCCAAAGTTTCCTTCAGCTTCAGGATCTTCTGGAAAAGGCTTATTTCTATAATAGGCAAAAGCATTAAGAAAGAGTTCAATAGCTTGAGGAATCTCATTCATTTGTACGTGAATACGAGTTATTTCTCGTAATACATTCATATCATAAGGTATCTTTTCTAATAGACCATTAAAACCGTCTAACGCCTTTAAAAGAAGATTTATAAAATAAATATCAATGAATGAGTTACATCACTAAAAAAGTGTTATATAAAGAAAAATACTTTTTTTAATTCTCCAATTTCCGAATATAAAATCGATCGATCCCAAATAGCATCCACATCATTGTGATCACATCTAATCGCTTTAGAGAAACAATAAATAGCTTGATGAATTGCATTATGATTTCTATGTAAAATACGTAATAAATAAGAAAAGCTAAAATTTTACTATCGGAAAATCAAGATATGATTACGTTATATAAAATATACTACTGACTTGCTTAAAAGACCTAATCTCTTCCATAATGCACCATCATGCGGTGTTAAATGAGCTGCAACTAAATATAATTGCAAAGCTTTTTCTGGGCATCCCATCTCATCTTGAATAGTTCCCAAGGTAAACCAAGCAGAATGAATATTTGGATCAATTTTAATAACCTCCTGAAGAACTTCAATTGCTTTTGGATAATCTCTATTTACATAATGTAAATTAGCTTTTCCAACTAAGGCACGAAGATTTGGTGGAATGATACGGGGCCTTGGACCTTTCTATAAGAATTATCCCGAATAATGATCTGTAGAATTTTATTTAATTGGATTTTATAAAAAGAATTCTTAAAATTAATAATATATGCTAAAAAAGATACCTTTCCCTTTTTTATTCTTCCAATTCCACTAGTAAGTCTTAAATCTTGGTTAAATTCGGTCCATTCTTTTTCCAGATTTTGCCAAAGATGAGGAACAGAATCTCCTTTAGTTAAATCGCTACCAATAGCTTCAGCTTGTGATAATAGACGACTACATAATTTAATATCAATATTTGATGAATATTTTGTACTGGTACCTAATATTAAAGAATATTATATATTATTATTTTACCCAAAATTATCCGATAAATATTTCTCATCATCATCTTCATAATTATCGTCTTCTTCCACTTCATCCATTTGTTCATTTTCTTCTGTATTGTTCAGCAGTGATCCTTCATGCAATTCATCCTTATTTACAAACGGATCTTCTTCCATATAAATTAGATCAGGGTTTTGTAATTCGTCAATATATTCTCCTTCAAAATCATATATTCCTCCTTCAAAAGCTTCTAATAATTCTTCTTCGTATTCAGCTTCATCAACAATATCTAAATTATCACTAAATTTCTGAAATTCCGTTGATTCTGGTTGATTAAAATTCATATTTATTTCTTCAGAACTAGAATTGAACCCGAATGAAGAACTCCCAGCAGCCGTAGATGTGAGATCTGTAGCTTCTGCAAGCATATGAACTAAATCAGCATCATCGTATGTATTATTAAGCAAATCAAGAAATGTTGTTGGATTTGGGGTAATTCTTGTTGATAAACTTTCGCTTTTTTCGCTTTTATTTGAAGTTTCCATAATTATTTAATGAGTTTAAAATTTCAATACAGTATAGAATATATTGTTTTAAGCGAAAACACAATGAGTAGTTAAGCAAAAGTACATATAGAAAATATTGTTGTTGATAATCATGATCAATTGATCACGTGATCAGGTTATAAAATTCACATGAATAATTCCGCATTTTTCCGGTTTTTCTTAATAATGGACAATGTAAAGTTTAATTTTTTCCAAGCCAACAATTGAAACATATGCAGCACAGAACATGTGGAAATTTATTTTTTGTGATACTTTATCGGGAAATAATTTCATATAAAGATAATCCGTTTGTTCATCTTCAATCACTACCATATTGATTTCTTTCAAAACTCATCACTAAGAAAGAACCACGTTACTTTTTTTACCTTGGCACATGCCACGAAATTGAGCAAGCAAGTTTAAAATGTTTAACCAATTTCAGTAAATTTAAATTTAATGAGCCACTTTTTATCAAAGCTCGGATTTATTTTTTTTTTCTTATTTTGAAGACTTTCAGTTTAAATTAAAAGTTTGACTAATCAAGGGATACTAAAAATAAAACTTATTTTATTTTATTTTATTTTTTATTCTTTACAAATAAGTTTAATTTTATACAAAATTTGGCAATAATGACGACTTTGCAAAACTCAACTTTTCAGTTTTCTATTGATCGTCCTTTTGGTATTTATTTTCATGATTATTTTGTGCAAGCGTACACTTTAGCAACAGGAAAGAACCCAGATAATTTCGCCTTTATTGAGGGAGTTACTCCACTTTCTACCAGATATGAAGTTGCAATCGCATTTATTACATACTTCGCTGTCATATTTGGAGGGCAATACCTTATGAAAAGTTTTCCGGTTATTAAACTTAAATTTATTTTCCAACTTCACAATCTTTTGTTGACATTGTCGTCTCTTGCACTTTTGATACTATTTGCGGAACAATTGATTCCAATATTATTTCGTAATGGAATTTTTCATTCTGTATGTAGCCATGATGCATGGACTCAGCGATTAGAGTTGTTGTATTATCTTAATTATCTAGTAAAATATTGGGAACTTGCTGATACTATCTTTTTAGTATTGAGAAAAAAGAATCTTGGTAAGATACCGAAAAGATATTTCGATTAAAGTTTTTTCGATTCTCGATTTAAGGTAATTAATTAACTTTTAAGGGGTTTAATTCTAGAATTCTTACACGTTTATCATCATAGTATGACGATGGCTTTATGCTTTTCACAGTTGGAAGGTAAAACCTCAGTGGTAAGGAAATATTTAACTCATATATTCTTTTATTCTTTTTAATAATACTAATTATCCGAATCTTGAAATTTCAAATTATTATAGTCCTGGGTTCCAATCACCCTAAATCTCTTAGTTCATGTGTTTATGTATTATTATTATTTCCGAGCTGCTGGAGGTGCAAGAATTTGGTGGAAAAAATATCTCACAACAATGCAAATAGTTCAATTCATAATTGATTTGTTCTTTGTATACTTTTGTTCTTATACCTATTTCACTGCTAACTACTGGGATTGGATGCCAAATTATGGTTCATGTGCAGGAAGTGAAAGTGCTGCCATTTTTGGATGTTCGCTTTTGAGTAGTTATTTACTTTTATTCATTGGATTTTACAAGAAAACTTATAATGATAAGAAAGGAACAACTATTTCAAAAGGAAAAGCAACAGCAAAAGTTGAGTGATTTTCAGGTTTGTTTATTTTATTAATTTTATTTATTTTTTTTTTATGATCTATTTTTTTTTAATTTCATGATTTTTCTTCACAGAGAAAGAAATTTTATTTGATTTAAAATTTGAGGTTATTTTCATTTTTAATTTATTATATTTATTTTGATAATTCATTCAGAATTCAATCCTTTAATTTTTGAACTTTTGCTTTAGATTTATTTTAGATAAAATTATTGATAGGTATACTCACATAAATTTTTTTTATAATCATTTTGTATTTTGTATTTTTGTATTTACATAAAAATGAGATAGCTATGTTGAAATGAATTACTAAGTAAAATAAATTTGAATAAAAATAAAAAATTCTGAATTTATTCAAATACAGAAAGTTTTTTAAATTTTCAATTACTTCATTTTACTTATCAGAACTTTTTTTTTTAAAAAAAACCCCCAAAATAAAGACAAAATATACTTTAATAGTTTAAATCATATTTTGGAAAACATTTGCTTACTATATACAACAGCAATATCATAAAAAAAAAATAATAAATAAAATAAATAAATAGTTACGAAAAATTGTTATTTTTTTAAAAAAAGTTCTTCCTAATAAACCATTTATAAATTTGAATATTGCTATAAAGAAACAGATCAATGTTACACATCAAAATAGAACACAAGGGAGATGTAACAGAAATTTGGGCAATTCTTTCTCGACCTTGATCCCTTTTATTCAAATCCAAACATCATCAATGACGTTTATCCCATTTAAATATCTGCTTCTATAAAAAAAACAGTTTGCACAATTTACAAGAAATTTATAAATATAAAAAGAACTACATATGACAAATACAATCACTTTGTTACGTTCATACGTAAATGTTGATTTTAAATATTCTTTCTATCTTTCATCATGAATTATTATAAGTTGATGTTTCTGTTGGAGATGAAGTTGTAGACGAATTCAGAGTAGAAACGGGTGTTGGTGCTGGAGTCGCAGGAACTGATGTTGATTGATTTGACGTGGAAGTTGAACTAGCTTGATTAACTGTATCTACAGAATCACCGGTTTTTTCATCAATTTCAGTCTCGTGTACGAGAGAACTTTCTTTCACAGGGGAAGAATTGTGAGTAACAGCTGCGATTGTATTGGCATGAGGAATTGTTTCTGGAGAAGGATGTTGAACACCGACCGGGCCCGAAGTCTTTCCAGCTTTGGAAAGAGCGTAATCTCCAGAATCAAAGTACTTTCTTTCCTAAATAATACAATATAATCTATAAGCAGAAATATATATATATTTTTTTTCTTGATAATTATTTATCAAATCCTTAAGATTTAATGAGTTATATATACGGCATTTGGAAAGACTTTACATGTTTTCCCTTCTTTTCTAACATAATAACACTAATACCTTTAATTTGTGAGATAAGAGGTCCTTTCCCGTTGGCAACTTTCCATACAACCGGAAGAGCTTTCTCTCTTCGTCGGTTAGTTTCTATTTATTCAATCAAATATATGAAAATAATTTTAGAAAGTCCCAAAAAACCTTTAAAAATGAATGTTCAAATATTCTCCCACGATCAGCTCTGCTTGTTTATTGAGCTATTGAAAGTGAAAGAACTTACATCAAGGTCAATCTTATTTCTCTTAGCTGGATTCATACTACTGGGTTGCCTTTTTTTTCCAAAAAAAAAAAGATTTTTTAAACTGTAAGGAAAGAAAATCTTTTTTTTACAAATGTTTTATGCAGTTGTTTTATAAAATGGTGAAACCTAACCACAAACTTTGGCATGATTGCATGATTGGCGGTGTATTTAAACAACCATTCTTTTATTTTAATTGGCAGAAAGGATAGGTTTTCATTAAGATTTTTTAAACACGATTCACATGATCAAAATTTGAAAATAATATTAATTTAATCACATGGTTTATTAAAACTATTTAATAGTGTGGCGAAATCATGAACGGAAGATCCGCTTGATTCCGCCATACTGTCAAAATCATAAAATTCCGGTTCAATTACATGACCTGCAATATATTGAATATCACCACATCCGTCATGATGATTATTTCCAGATTGTTTTTTTCTTTTCTTTGATTTTGATTTTTTATGTAGAGAATTGCACTCCCTCTTTTCATATGACCCATAATAAGTATGCCCAGAACAGAGAGGTGGGCCTGTTTTAAATAGTTCAGGTCGAATGGGAAATGTGCCTGAAATCTGAGAGACTGTGCCTTTCCACACTAATGGTACGAATGGTATTGTTTCGCGATTAATCTTCTGTGAAATTTGTTCAGCAGTTTCAATACTCTTATAAACTGTAACATAAGGCTCTCCCTTCTCATGACGAAGGATATATGTTCCCTGAGATAATGAGCTGAATAATTAAAAATCACACGTTAGAATTCAGGTTAATTATAGAAAAATTTGGGTTCATGATATATCTCGTTAATATATTACCGTTGTAAATGCTCGAAAATATAGTGCAGCCTTTTGATAAGTGACTTCACCCTAATATTAAAAAAAAGAATCAATCAGTCAAAAATTCTATATATGTATAAAAATTAGCTACTCACCGAGTTTTATCGGGGAGAATTTGTTCTGCTAATACTTTTTCGGTTACATATAGGGTATTCATTGGAACATTGATTCGGCCAAGTATTAAATCAGCTTTACCGTGTATCATTGAGTATATCCACCAGCGCGATTGCTCAATATTCGTGATACTCTCATAGTTATAATCCAATTGATAATCCAATTTGGCTTTAATTCCCACAGTACGAATCTATTGTAGAAAATATAAATGAAATAATTAAAGAATAATTTTGCACAATATGTATTTAAAACAAACCTTTTGATCCAACTCTCTGTAATATCCATTAGTTCTACATCGTACCAAAACACTCATCTCTCCAATATTCCAAAGACAATATTCAAGTTGATTTAAACTGGTCTTTATATCATCGTCATTAATATCATTGGTTTTGATATACGTATCCATTCTCAGAGCCATACTTTTAAAGGCTGTATTATAATAAACTTGATTGATTTCACGGGGTGTCATTTGCTTTTTCACAAACGGTTTATCAATATATATGGTCTTGAGTACAGAATTCTCTAAGAAACATTTATTTAGAATATAGATATAGAGAGATACAGTATATATATAGTAGTTACCTTTTGTCATCTCGACTATTTTAATTGGAATTTCCAATTCAACATCTGTAGATTCAGATAAACCTACAAGCGCAGTGAGACCACCAGAAGAAATTACAACGTCAACTTTATGATTGAAAAGCATTGTAGGAATTAATGGATCTTGACTAACCACCGGAATTTTCTATTAAAATTATACAAAGTTTTGTAAATTAAAAAATTATCTTGACAATATAATTATAATCCATTTACCATCTTTTGCCAATAATCCTTCATAACAGAATCTACATTAATAGATGTGATATCATCTATCCAAAGTTCCTTTTCTAATTGAATGGGAATTTGAGGTTGCGCTGGAATCAAAAACTCAAACTGCTTTCCCTTTAAAAAGTTGGAAAAAATGGAAAAATGAATTACAATAAAAAATTGATCCAAATTAAACACATTCTTATAAACGTACGATTGAACCGAGTTTATGTTTGAAATTTAATTCTGTTTCTTCGAGACTGGCTGGATTAAGTCCAATTGTTAACACCACCTAAAAGTTAAAAATGAAAACAGGTTATTAATGTCATCACGCCTTATACGAGTCAAAATCACATTTATTTACATACTGAATCATTGATATTACTATATCTGCCGTACTTTAAGTGGTTCTAAATTATATATTTTAAAAAGTTAAAATTATTCGCCATGGTTTTAATTAATATTAAATATGCAGAATACTAACCATGACTTTGTTTTCAATCAATTGATTCAAATGGTTAATAAATAATTTCGATCTTTCAAATTGCCATTGTACAAACTTCTTTCTTTCGTTCATGACTTGTTTCGACATATATTGATAAAAATCATGTTGTTCTTTTGAAATCAATTCTGGCTGTTTAAATATAAAAATACATTAGCATTTACTTGTGTACACACATAAAGCATTATGATAAGTAAAAAGGATGATTTGTTACAATATTATAAGACATTAAATACTCGATTTGAAGATATGACAGATGTTGTTCTGCAGACATCGAAGAATAAGGTACGGTCATCGTTCTTGTTCGAAAATTCGATGTATCCTCATATTTTTTAACTTTACGGACCATAAATTTTTTCAGATTTTCATCGGAAGTTTTTGATTCATCAAGTGCAGATCTCTTTGCAGGAATGACAGTTAAATTTGTGATTGAAGACGATGAGTTTAATCCTAACACAGTTTCAACTGCTTCGTTTGTTGTTGAATTAATTTTTGAATTTTTTTTAACAGTTGATTTTGGTTTTTTATTCTTTTTCATTTTATTATACGGTGATACAGTATCATTTAAAAATTTTTGATATTTAGATTCTAAAATAACTTCCTCTTCTACATCATCAATAACGCTTTGGCTTTTCTTCTTTATTGTAAAATTGGAGTTAGAACCAGTGGTTGCATCTTGTTTTCCATTGGTTAGACTCTCCGAACTTTCATCTATAATTAATAAAATTTCATTGAATCTTATTAATAATTACGACATAACGATGTGTCCGGAGTTATATGAAATTCCTGAAAAATATCGTTATATTAATATAGTGGGAGAATAAAATTTTATCGTTATATCGAATTTTTAAATATATCGGTATATGAGTCTTGACTGTAATCACAATGAGTATTTGAATATACAGTACCTTCATCATCAATGCAAACAATGTGTGAAGCAGGTATATCTCGTTCTCGTCTAATGGACCTAGTAAAATCTATAATAAATAATTTATCAGTAATTTTAGCAATCTAGCAAAATTTTATCAATATCTACTCTCTACCTTTATTCATCTGATCGTGCGTATTAGTAGATGAGAGCAGTCCTTCGTTTGATGTTCTTTTATTCAAACTGAAATCAGATTATAAATCAAAAAAAAAAAAGTATATAGATTAATATCAATATACACTCTCTTGACAAACCTCCGAAATTAAACTGACCTTATTTTTTTTGTTATAATCATATTTTGTTTATGTTCAGCAATAGTTATAATTGAATCATCATTATCAAAATCGGGATCAGCGGAATCATATACTATGATTTCAGTATCTTCAAGAGATGTTGAATTAGGTAATTTAGGTCGATAAGTTTTCTTTAAATCATCAGAAAGCTTAAGAGTGAATCGTGGTAAAATTGGTTGTTTGGGTCTTTTTCTCGGTGCAGCGTCGTCATTCATACTACGCTTCGAAGGGTTCGGCATTGATGGCTCAGTTTCCATTAAATCATGTTCTCGTAATCGAAAATCCTGTATTTGTTCCGGTTGATTGTGATTTATCTTTTTTTTGTTTTTTAAAAAATTTTCAAAAGAATAAGCAGCAGATTTAGTTGATTCAAGAGCAAATTTAAGCTCCGACAAAGTATTAGCAGCTTTCTGTAGTAAAGCTCTATTTACTTTTGTCTTACTACGGCCCTTTTTATAACTTGAAAAGGTGTACTGTGGTGTATAAGCAAGATTTACTATTTCAACATTTTGAATTTCATTGGTTTCTTCGTCAAATGCTTCTACTTCTATGGCCGGTTCTTCCTCATTATAGTTAATACGTTGTTTGTCTGCGAGACGAGAACTTCTTCGATTGCTCATAATTAATTGAATAGGAGTGTTATCATAAAATAGTAGTTTGGTTTATCTCGCACAAAAAAGTCTAAAATCTTTAAATATGTATGATATGTGCAAAAATTACCTCCTGGTGATACTATCTTGGCCCTCATATATTAAATTATATATATGCGAGTCAAGAAAGTAAGTCGTACAGGGTCAAGATTCAAAGAAGGTAATATTTGCCCCCCGTTGTATATAGGATGTTTTTTTTCACGAGGGAATGACTCATACCCCAACAAATAATGCTGTCACATAAATTTCGAACATTCCAGAATAAATACTAAATTTAATGTATATCAAATATAATTTTATAACTCTCTATTACGATGGACAACTGGCTTGGCTTCAACCACTCAAGATATGAGCTGAAAATTAAGGTCCTACACAATCAGAGGATGTATGATCCAAGTAAACAAGCTGTAGAATGAAGCAAAAGCGATATTAAAAGAATTTATTGGCTTTCTCACACAAATGAAAACGCAGGGTTATGCTTCATATACATAAAGAATCCATTGTCTTATTAATAATTGCCATCATAAACTTGCCAAATGGCTGTGTCGAATTATCATATTATTTCATTACTCAAGTTTAAGACACAGAGCGGAATGGTTATAGTTTGTTCTAAGACTGCACGGATGATGTTAACATGGTCACGTTCGTGATGTCAGGTAATTTATATGTACTGAAGTAAGACTTGTGGGTGCTGTGGCCATATCCATTGGATGAATCCAAAGTATTTCGTTGCCTCCCAGAGCTTGATCGGATAATATACTTCTTAGCTATCTCATCCCGACCAAAAACCAAGAGCCGGCGCCGGATCCTCCTGGGATCTTGCAGAACACGTATATTTCCTAATCGGGCATGATCAAAAATATGAGTTTTGATAAGAGCTGTTATAACAAAACAAACATATGATAACCGGATAAACTTGGACTCTTGATGTGTCTTATGATAATGACCAATAATGGACTAATTTCTATTAATAAATAGATAAGCTAGCTGAAATGGCTTGGTGTATCAAAGCCAAAACTTGGTTCCGAATAATAATGACATAATGGCATATATATATATGTATATATTACTTTTTTACAGAAAGTTGTTTTAATGGTATAAACGAAACTGTATTATTTACTTAATTTGATTGTTTTAATACGTGTCTGGTATCATTTTTCTTTTTTTTTTGTGATTTTTTTTATGGGATTACGTAATATAAATACATACAAAAAGTAAAAAACCGGATGAACTAGCAAATGATTCATACCGAAAATAGATGATAATCATCTAAATTGAGCAAAAATGAAAAGATTCTACTACGCCAAATACAATTTATAAAGTCAGATGCCATTATATAACGGAGTCTGGTATCCGCTTCAAAATCATAAAACCATAAGTAAAACTGGTAAACATAGCAATTTCATCGAATTCTCTCTGCCACATCGGACAATTTCAATCTTTAGAAGAAAATGGATCACATACCACCAAAAAATGAAATACCTCCGCAGAAATATACAATAATTAACCGCAATGAGTATTGGAAAGTAATGATGTTTTCGGACGGACCGATTTTTATCAAGCTTGATAAATCAGTATGTGCCAAATATTTTAATATCATAAAAAAAAATCATAAAAGAAATATTTGTCAAAAAAAAAATCTTAAAAATTGTTCAGTTCAAAAACCAGCTCAAAAAAGTTGTGAAAGATACTTGTCGATTCCAGCTCAATCCAATGTACGAATTAACAATATGTCCTCAATGTGAGCATCGACAATTAGACATTAAATGGTGCCAGAATTGTGAATCTAGAAATTTCGTATTCAATTTTGGGAATTGGACTAGTGGAGATCAGAAGCTTGATCAATTTATCCAACGGTCGCAATTTCAAGCACAAGGGCCTCTGAATTATTTGGAATGGATCCCATGGACAGAATTTAGTAAGGTGGATTTCATCGCCAAGGGTGGCTTTGGACATGTAGAATCAGCGATTTGGAATTTGGGTCCACGCCAGATCTATGATTCAGTTTCAAGAGAGTGGAAGAGGACTGGGCAACACAAAATAGCCTTGAAATATGTTAATGGTTCACATCAATACCTACAGGAATTTTTGAATGAAGTAAATTATAACCGGGCATGAATATTTTTCTTTTATTCTTATATTTTCTTCATAATTTTATACTTTTTTCTCACTTAATAGGTTCGATCACATTACAAGTACATTTCTGAAAACAATCATATACTACATTGCTTTGGAATTACTCAAAATCCAAAGTCAAAGGATTATGCCATGGTCTTAGAATATGCACATCATTGCAGTTTGCGTAATTATTTGGATATGAATATTAAAACCATTAGCTGGGATGATCGGTTTGTCATACTTCAAGGGATTGCTGCGGGACTTAAATATATCCACAAGGAGAACCGCGTTCATCAAGACTTTCATAGTGGAAACATTCTCATCCACCAGAAGGGTGGAAACCTGTACCCCATGATTGGAGATTTGGGATTATGCAGACCTCTAAATAAAAATAATGAAAATTTTGGAATTATTCCATATATCGCACCTGAAGTGTTTCGAGGTTTAGGATATACTCAAGCGGCAGATATATACAGTTTGGGAATCATCATGTGGGAAATGCTTACGGGAGAGAAACCATATAAAGATCATCCTCATGATATTCACCTCGCATTTAAAATTATTAATGATGGGTTTCGTCCAACTATTCCCGAAGGTACGCCTGGTGGTTATCGCATTCTAATGCAAAATTGTTGGCACAAGAATCTGGCAAACCGGCCAGAAGCACGTGAAGTTAAACATGCAGCAATTAATTTAAAAGATTCGCCAGAATTTAAACATTTAATTAGAAAAAGGGGCCCTATTAGAGAGAATTTAATCTTTAATGCTACATCCATTCATTCGGAAGCATGTTATATCAGTCGGCATTTACAATTTGATGAATTGCGTGGAGAATCTTGCCAACATCCAAAATGGCCTGGAAAAGGGTGGGATCTTCTTAAAAAGAAACTTATAACAAAACACGGTATGTTATTTTTTTTTGGGTTAAAGGCTTGCCATAATATTTATTATCTATTTTATTCTTAAATTACTAAATTAGATCAGGAAATAGAAGAGACCCAGTATAGATACATCAGTCAAGAATACGATTTGTTACTTGATATTGATTTCTTGCATAAACCATTATTGGTAGAGAGTAGAAAGATTGGCAATGGTAATAAACTGGGTAAACGGAAACGGAAACCGTTGAAGTCCATTCCCGATACATATTTAAAATCTGATCTACATTGTGTAAATAGTAAAAAATCTGGTTAGTGATATTTCATATTATTATTTTATAACTTATTTTTATATTTAAAACATTATTGTTATAAAAATCTCTACTGGAAAATTATCACAAAAATGGCAGATTGGCAAATTAAAATGAGGGTCCATATTTTGTTTAATTTACCCCTACCTGCTGATTGGCTACATATGTATTTGTCGATTTAATTGTTTGTGTAACATTTAGAAAAAATTTTCCCTTTTAACATATTAGTATCATTTAAAATAAATTCTAGTATAGTACTTTATTAAATAATAAGTAGTAACATTGTTAATTTTTTAAAAAAATCGGCATTCAATAATGCCGGCCAAATTTCAGTAATTCCGGCCGAAATTTCGGAAAAATTTCGGCCGGCATTAATAATCGATTTAGATCGACTGAAATTATACCCGTCATTTGTGCAATTTTATCCCGACAACTGTTTTATAGCTGATTGTTATCAATTTTTTATTATATATATATATAAATACATCTATACATGAAACTGAAATTAGGGTATTTCTACTCCCAAAATAGTCAAAATGGTCAAAGGATTTAGTTCATTGTAATAAAAAATGTAATTCCGTTGTTTATGTAATACCAAGTTGATCAGCATATATGGGGTTTCATATCAGGTGAATTTGCAGATCAATTAAAAAATTTTTTTTTGGTCGTACAAAAATACTTATTGCAAAAAACTCGTTCCAACCCATCTGACATAAGTAGGTCATATTATAAGTTGCATAAATAATTATAGTTAATATTTTTATTTCATTTTTTAGCCATCTTTTTCATTCTTTTTTGTTATTTTTTTTTTTAAAAAAACTTAACTTCTTTTTTTTTCTTTTGTAATTTCTTACTTATATATATAATTTTGAATGTGAACAATTAAAGAAAGCTTAGATTTGATTTTTTATTACTTTTATTTTTATTTCCTATTATTTCTCTTATAGAGAGTTATTTTGAATGAATTTTAATTAGGGTGGCTTAGCAATAATATGTAATCTGCACTAATGAATCAAATCCGCTATTATGCAAAAGTCAAAATGGCTGAAATTATATCATATCATGTGATTTTTATAATAAATAAATAGTATTAAACTTCAAAATCCATTATCTTAGCATCCAATAATTGGATTTTGGTAATCTTTGCACCATTAGATTTGCCTTATGTAAGAATTCATTTGATATGTATTTCATATTTATAGCATTGATATTGATAAAGTTATTATAGTTTAAAGTTTTATATTATTTTATAATTACAGTATATGAAATTATGTGATATAATGTAATTTTGGCCTATTTTAATTTTAATTTTAACTTTAACCTCCAGACTGAAATATTTTAACTTTTGAGATTTAATTTTGGGTTTATGTATAATGTTAGCTAATATTTTTTTTTATTTTTTTTTTAGATTCTATCTTATATTAATTAATTAACCTTTATTATTTATTACTTATAGAATTTTGGCAAGATTCTTTAGATTTTTAAAAATTTTTTTCTAAGGAAATGGTAAAACCCATCGAATCAAAAATTGATAATGTCAAAAAGGTGAGTTATGATAATGATCATTCTTTAATATAAGTACACAATTACTAATGTTAAATATCTCATTCAATCTAGAAACTCGAATCAAAGATCGATAATGTCGAAGAAGTAAGCTATGATAATAATCATTCCTTAATATAAGTACACAATTACTAATGTTAAATATTTCATTCAATCTAGAAACTCAGTGATATTAAAAGTGAACTTAATCAAATCTCATCAAAAATGGTCTTAAATCAAAAATGGTCTTGCTAAGATGTAAAATTCCTAAAATTCCTTATTAACTTTTTCTGCACTTTAAGTTAGAGCTTTCACCATTTCTATCAATTAAATTTCATAGCTTTAATTGTATTAAAATTTTTATACGTAATATAATAATATAAACTAATAAACTAATAAAAAACTTATATAATTTTAAAATTGTGTGACTTTCAATAGTAGTTTGTTTTCTCAGAAGTTTAAAGCTCAATATCTAATGCTTTACTTAACTTTTCTAAACATTTAATAAAAAGCTACATTCTTACAAGGTAATATTACTATTAATCACCATTACAAGATAATCTCTTATTACTGGAATTTCCCCCCATAGAACGAGTATGAAAAATCAAGATAAATATCAGATCCTCTCTGAAAACTGATAATAATGAAACTGAGACTGATGATGACGAAAAAGATTCTACTCTAAATAAATATATTTTATTTTTCACTGATTGTTAATTATATGTTAACAAAGTCTGGATTCTAATTCAATTTCCCACAAGATTGCCCGTTGACCTTACCTTTTTTTATTTCTCTCAATTCCTCCCCAGCTTTCACATAGCCATATAACATGACCAAGGAATCTTTCCGCTTTGTCTTCATATCTTTATCTTAATACGCAAGAGTTCAATAATGTAAATGACAGTTTTTCCATGAAATATCATTTTTTCACATCTGCCACAATTCCACATATTTTATCAATATTGTACTTGTGTTTACTTTGCATTTGTAAGATAATAAAGATAGCAACTGTATAAGGCTTCATCTTTTTTTTTCAGACAGTAGTTTGATTATGATATTTTGTCACGGTCTTTCATAATCTAAAATTTTGTCGACATGGTTCCAGATAAAAAATCATACCGATCACTTTGTCAAGAAAAATTTTTTATTAATATATGCAAAAAATAAATACAAATGTTTAGAACTCTACCTATGATACATAACATCTATATAGTCCTAGAGGGACCTATCATACCCGCCTCTCTGAGAAAATTGACCATTCTTCAACCAAATAAACACTAAGAACAGAATTTTTCCAACATATAGGCCATCTATAAATGAACAGTTGGTATATTCTTATTCCAGATGATAGAATCTATATCTGAAAATATTCCTCTATTTTGAAGTTTTCAGGGGAGACATTTACATTTGGCATTCAACAACCATTGGAATAATCCTTTCTATAACTGAAACATTAGAAGATCTCTACTCAATATGGCATATATAATCTTTAATGCACTGCATGTGGAATAACATCTGATTTGTTCTAGCATTTGTTTCTATATAACTATTAAAAAGACAGAATGCTCACTCAAACTTAGAATTAGTGCAGGATACTCCTATTTTTAAAGTGCTTGTATAAGCAACTAGGTCTACATCTTTTCATGATTCTTTTACATTGCTGAAGTCATGAGTCTTTTCCACCAGATTAGACTTGCCATGATATTCCTTGATCTGTAATTCTAGAAAATCAGTCTTGAGAGCACAAACTATTCCTTGCACATTTTTTTTAAGATGACAGATGAGCGATACGCTTATTCATTTCTCAGAAGGTAGTGAAGATATTTGCCTAGCCCAATCTTAAAGTTCAACTAACACAATTTCTTTATTAGAAGCCAAGTAGAATGTTTTACTATTCTGAAGCTGGTAAGTATTATGAATAATAGTGAATGGCTTTTTCTTACGAAGAGGCTTAATCCATTTGATATTAAGATCATAAGATCATTATTCATGATAATAATGCATCTAGCCTCTTGGATTAATTTATATAATTTCTCTATCAACTGTCCTGCCAAATAACTTTGTGCTTAAGCAATTATAGATACTATTTCATCAAGCTACAAATCATATTAGATTGGAAGACATTTGCATTTTTTATTACATTTAACAATTATTGGTAATATGATGTAAGCTTTCTATCTGGCATACTACTCTCTTATGATCAGATAGATTTATATTACCATCAATCTTAAAATTAAGTCTGGTAGTAATCACTGGTCAAAAACTGATCTATCTTACAGATATCTTACAGATATCTTATAAATATCGGTACCCAAAATGCAGAAAATCTGCTATACATTGGGTACCCAATATGTATACTATAGAATTAAAAAATATAATTTATTAATTATCTCGCTATCCAGTGATCATAAAAAGATGAAATATAGCTCATTCGATTNNNCTCACTGAGACGTATTGAATGGTACTAATTTCGCATTTCTAGGTATAATAGATATCAAGATATTGCATTTTTTATTTATTTTTTTACGATTTATCAAATATCTCAGCATCTATCATACCTAGAAATGTGAAATTAGTACTATTCAATACTTCTCAGTGAGGCGAATCAAATGAGCTATATTTCATCTTTTTATGATCACTGAATAGCGAGATAATTAATAAATTGTATTTTTTAATTTTATAATATACATATTGGGTACCCAATGTATAGTAGATTTTCTGCATTTTGGGTACCCAATATTTATAAGATATCTGTAAGATATCTGTAAGATAAATCAGTTTTAACCAGTGAATGACATTTGAAATTTCAAATAGAAGTGACACATGGATAATACTAGTAAATTCATATCATTAGATATAGTAAGATGTTTGAGAACATATGTTTTTCCAATTTTCCAAGGCGAGCTTACATAAATATCACCTTCGTTAAGTAGTGACCTACTTTTTCTCATATATTTCTGTTACTGAAAGGGGCTTATTATACTTGACCCAAGATGGGAATTTTAAGAAAGCTTTAAGAAAATCTAGAACCTTGATCTTGTTTTTCTTGCTAAATTTTTTCTGCAATAGATGGTTCATATTCAAAAATTTCTTCACGCTCATCATTATTTTGCTGAAAACATTTTACGATAAATTTACTACTACTAGTGCATACATAGCTGAACTATTGCTGATCCTTATCATGTATACGTTTGCAGAGTGGGCATCCTAGTGAAGCTTTTCGGTTAAAATATATGAAGTTTTCTAAATTCTTTTTTTCAATAATCCAATCCCTAAGATAGTTAGAATACTTTTGCAAAACTAGATTTGCATATTTTTGTAATATATCTGAACCCACAGATATTCTTAGCGGATTATTATTTTTTTTTATGCTAAGCATTCTAGGTCTCACTTCAAGTCCTAAACTAGAAGACAGTTGAATTCTAATATAATCAAGTTCATTCTAGTTATTATCTAGTGAAAACTAAAGGATGCACTTCATATGACCTTTTTTTGCTAAACCAATTAGGTAAAGGTTAAAATTCTGATCAGACAACCCTTGATTAATATACTTGTTGAATTTTTCACCGGTTATGGTATATACTAATTCAGTAAATGCTTTAAGTTCATAATGATTAATAAGAAGAGCCAGTACGTATAAAATATGATAGCTACACTTGCTAAGATCTGATGATGTAGCGATTACCAATCCTCTGAGAATATCTTCCTAGCTACAATCAAGAATTTAATACAAAGCTCTTATGAAAAATAAACAGATTCGAATGAATACTTCTTGTGCCTTAATTTTATTTGCTTCCATATCTTCTTGTAAAGCATTTATATTAATCACAGTTCTTAAAGGTTTTTGTCAGTTAATACATTCATGAATCCTAGGCAAGCCATATACTTCAGAAATATCATCTGCAATGAAAAACTTTGGGGCTCAATCAGCATCTTAGTCAATTTTGATAACCAATTTATCTTTCACTTCATCTCAGTCATAAGCATTATATAAACTAGACCTTTTTTCATTCAGAAAGAGAAATGAATAAATTGGAAGAATTTCAATAATCCTTTATCATTCGACATATTTCTAGGTGATGATGAGAGAATTTTCTGAATAGTACTTACCAAATCCTTAGAAGAAAATTTATCATTAAACTTTTCCTACCTTAAAGTATATGTTACATTAACATTTTGCTCTTATATATTTGGTAGCTGAACTAATAGAGTCTCGGTATGCTAGTTGAAGCGCATGGAATTTCTTCATTATTGGACTCACAATTAGACTTATAGTTATTATAATCATCTGATCCCAAATCAGATTCATTATCAGAATAACTACTTGAGTCACTTAAATAATCATCGGGACTGATGCTATCATAATGGGCAGTTCTAATGCAATCAGTTTAGTTAGAAATAGTTGTGGTATACATATCGTCAGTAGGAAAAACTTTATATACTCCAATATATTTTCAAAATGTTTAATTAATTTTTTTAATGGATGTAAAAAAAATGTATAGCAGGTTGATAAAAAAAACAGGAATAAATATATTCTTAATAGATAACATTTAGGATAGATAAGTGCATAATCTATTATATAAATATTGGCACTTACCTATCCTATCACTAGTATATATCTGGATATCCTTCTTTAGAATCTTTATATAAAATAATGGAAGAAGGATACCCTATTACTAGTATATATCCAGATATATTATAAAGGCTACATCTTGATGATATATATCTTCAGAATAGCATATGTGATATATATTGTATATTTGGGGTAAGTAACCCTTAATTAGTAATGGTAAAGCCTCATTCTTTTCATGTTAAAGTATGTAATCAGACATGGCATAGGATAGCCATAGTAATGCAAACCGCACCACCAATTCTTTAACCAACTGAAAATACAATATGACATGATCCCTTTAGGATCTGCTCTAATGATTCAAACTTCAGGATGCAAAATCAGCATAATTATATTGGCAATAAAAAGGCAATAATTAGGTTGTAAAATGTACACTTCTGGCAAACAGATGGGCTAGAATTCAGGCACAGAAAGATATAGTAAACTTATCTTTAATTTTATTTATTACAAAATCAGCATACATTGACTAGATCCCAAAGGAATCCTTACATTTGCATTTTGAATTCTCTGACCTGCAGGTTAGCAAAAGTCATGTAACTGGTGTAATAGGCGCAGTAAATTACAATAATTTTGGCCAACACTATTTCATGATTTCGGTCAGATCTTTGAACATAATATCTTGGCATCCAAGTTGTTATATAAGTGACATGAAACTGTCGAACTAATAGAATCTCTCTAACTTCCTACCAGTTCTTTAATAATTTCATGACAGTTCTATAATACTACCATGGCACTATCATGACATCATCATGTCACCAAGTTGGATTCCAAATTATGTGTTCTAAGATCAGCCAGAATTATGGTATAGTGCTGACTGAAATTAATCACAGATTTACTGTACCATTTAATGTAATATTTTTTTACCAATTTGAAAGGCAACTAAATAGGTATACATTTATAACATAAACTTAACATCCTCATCATAGAAGTTGGTTCCAAAACTGGCACAGTGAGTCAGCATCCTTGTTATAGAAGTTAGATCTCAAACTAGTGTAATGGGTCAGCATCAGCCTCATAGAATATGACCTTCAAGCAGGCATAAAGAGTCAATAGCGTAAATTATAATAGAAATTATTTATTAATACATAGCATATGATAAAAATAGGCACAATCAGATTATTTAGTCATAGTTATATTTAGGTTATTTAATTACATAATCACAAATAATAAATAAAAAAATGTAAAGAAAAGCGATTTCAAAGGCAAGAAATATAATAGGAAAATAAGGTAGTATAAAAAATTATCATACTTAAGTTATTTAATTAGATTATTTAATCATATTTAAGTTATTAACTTAAATTGTTTAGTTATATTTAAATTATTTAGTTATATCTAGATTATTTAGTTATGTTTAAACCATTTAGTCATATTTAATTATTTAGTTATATTTAAGTCATTTAGTCATATCTAGGTTATTTTATTACTAAATAATCTAATCTAAGCCGATTATGACTAAATAATATAATTATATTATTTAGTCATAATCAGTTCAACACATTATCTAAGGTCTTCAACTTGTTTCATACAATATACCACCTTTTTCATCTGATGCGATTATCTTTCACAAATTATTTTACTATACAAGAACTTAAATATTAATTTGTTAGACAAGTTGCTTATCTATCAATAATTTAACAATTCAGAAACTGCTACACATTTAATAAAACTTCTTACACTTCATATTATCACTGAAGATTCACATTTTGAACTATATATTAATAGTTTGCTTTATATTTCAAAAGATAAAGGATCTAAGATGGAAGTAGGTTAGATTAATATAACTCATCCTCACATTAAGTTTTAGGTTGCATATACAACATTTCTTCTTTAACTAAAGCAGAACTGAGTGCTATTTTTACTGCAGTTTTACTATTCCAAGTCATTTCTTTACGTCTATTTATACAGATAGTAAAAGTGTAATTGATGCTCTTAAGAATGTTAAAGATTTAATAGTTAATCATAGTTTAGTTAATAGAAATATAGTGACACTAGAAAAATTTTAAAACTTTATAATTATAGTTTATTAGTAGATATTTGGGATTTTATTAATTAAAAAAAATTAGATATAGATTTTATTAAAATTAAAGAACATTCAAAAATTAAAGGTAATGATATTACAGATTCTTTAGTTAAATTAGAAGTTAATTCTGATCTTTCTATCATGTTTTATTCTCTTTATTCTAGAGTTTAGCTTTCTTATTTTATCTTATAGAATAATAACATCCTTATAAACTCCAACCCAAGAAAGTTTATCAAATTGCTTTATAATATTTCTATTAGTGCAGAATGGACTTCCTTACATTTTAACCAAGATATATACAATTCGACTTACTCTTTCATGAAATGGTCCTTCTTATGGTTTACATTCATAATGTGAAATAATAACCTCTGCTTTAACAGTGAACTTCACTATTTATTTATACATAGATTAAAGCTTTCCAACTTGCTCTTACCAGTTGGAGTTATTTTAGCTGAAAGAAATCCTAATATTTTCTCATTCTTCAGATATTTGTATTGTTCATATGCAAAAGAGACGGTATATCATCTCATAATCTATCCTAAAATTGATCATATTTGGATCAATATTAAAACTAATAAAATTTTCTTCTCAGTTAAATGAATGGCTCCTTAAGATATATCAGAATCCCATTGAAGCTCATCATATTATAGATGCAATCAAATTATAATTTTTCACATTTTTTTCATCTTTCAATATAATTAATGATAATAAAAATAATGCTTTACAGTATTATATTCTGCATTCCATTATTAGCACCTCTACCTATGAATCTCTTATTAAAATTATGAGATTAAAAAACTTAATATATCAAATTCTGAATAAATTTATTTCAATTTTTATCAAGTAATTTTATTATCTAGTATGGATACCTCGCTGTAAATTACTTAAAGAATGGGAAGCTACTCATACTTCCATGGCCTCTTCACAAAGCTTGTCAACTAGATCTTCTTACGATAGACCTAATAGAAAAATTTTCTTTTACAAGAATAATATTCCACATAATGAATTTAATTATCCAATCATTAACAAATAATTACTGCCCTCTCTGGATTCAAAGTGGTTTAGAATTTTATTAAGAAGATTCACCACTTATCAGACAAAATTCAGAATCTTCACAGCAAAAAAGTTCTGCAATATGTTAGTCTGTAGAAGAATTTAGAAGACAATAAAGATATTTGTAATTTTAGTCAAAATATAGATAATGATAGTAACAGTTTAAATGTTATAGATATATATAGGAGTAATAATAGTAGCGTAAATAATATAGGTAACCTTGATGGATTTTATGGATAAGATAGAAGTATTAATCTAGATAATTACAATAGTACTAGATCAGAAAATTAGAGATAAAGTGTAAGGGCCATTCGTGCTAAGAAGAATTTGTTTATAATTTTCATTTTTATAAACTGATGATCTTACATACCAAGTTACATTTTTCTATATAGAGGTGTATATGTAATTTATAAATATATTCATCTTATGACACTTAATATAATAAATACATTTAACTTGTTTTAAAAAAAAAAACTAATATCTAATACAATTTATTTTGTTAAGTTTAATTACTTTTACAAATTTTTCATATTGTATAATAAGTTATATTTTTTATTTTAATAAATATATACTTATTATTTATATTTCTTTAATTTTAGTTCAAATATTAATATTGGCTAAAATTTTCTTTGTAATATATTAAGTAATATTATATGATCCAAAAAAAGAGATCAACCAAAATAGAAATAAATTACATGATTTACAATTATATAAATTAACAAATTATTTTTAAACTAAGATAAATACAAATTTGAAATAATAAAATAAGTATATTTTAGTTTACTTTGCAAATTTATTAGATAAATAAATTTTAATATAAATAAAAAAAAATCAAAAACTAATTTCAAAACTTTATTTTATGTTCTAATTAAACTTGCATAATAAGCCAAAATATATTTATTACAAATAATTTGAAAAGTTATATTATTTATATATACAAGGTTTTAGTTGAAAAAACAATTTTTTTTTTGAAGTTATGTAATTTACCTCTACTTTAGCCTTCAAAAAGGCAATTTAGTTTCCATTAAAAATTGATTTAAATTACATAAACTTCTAAAAAAGTTATACGTTTAAAGCGGAGCAGAATCATGTGATTTTTGTAAAATTTTTAGCTAGAATTATGGTATTAAGAAATTATACATGTGATAAATAATAAATGATAAATAGGATTTTACCTATTGAAAAATTCTGTCTCTAGAATATGTGATCATAATGAATATCTGTTACTCCTTATATTACACCTTCATTTTTCATTTTTTCTAAGTATTTTAGAAAATAGAAACAGAATTTTTCAATAGGTGAAATCCTATTTATCATCTATTATTAGAGATAGGAATGACTCTATCAATTTAGTTTCAGTTTTACGAGTCAGAGTAGATTAAGGATTGGAATTGATTCAATCAAAAATCGAATCTTTAGAATCGATTTTAGAATCGATTAATCATTTTTCAAATCTCAAAATTTCAAAATTTTAATTTTTGAATTTTAGCTATTTTAAATTAATTCTATATGTGAATTTTTTCAAGGTGTGAAATCCTATTTGTCACATTGTTATCTTGGCAAATGCAAAGGACTGAAACTTTACAC
>QKYT01000818.1:21169-47132 GCA_003550305.1 Glomus cerebriforme | reverse complement strand
TTTATTAGGGGCAAGAGGAGGGGAAGAGGGAGCGGAGCTAGAATTATTATTAGAACCAGAACTTTTATGCAAAGAGGAACCGGAAGACCCTGAGGCGGAAGGCTTAGGGGCGGGTTGTTTGGTAGATTTATTAGATTTTCGAGTCATAATTAGACTAGAACAGCAAAGTTTTTGAGAAAAGTTGTAAAGAAGCTAAGCAAAAATAAAATTTTATTTCTTTAACAAAANTGGGCAGAGCGGAGTGGGAAAGAGTCTTAAGGCACCAACAAAAGGTGCGCTTTGAGAGTGCATTGAGTTCGTGTCAATACATTGGCCAAAATTAAGTATAGTGCTGGTCAAAATAAAGCATAATGCGGGCCAAACTGTATAATTTTGAATTGCGTAACATTTAAAAGAATAAATTGAAACTATGTTTTTTTTTTTCTTAAATTTCATTCTTTTTTATACTCAATTATAACATTTAAAGGTAAAATATAATCCTAAATTTTTATTTATCAAGCAAAATGAAAAAATTCTAAAAAAAAAAAGGATTCAACTATTACAAATCAACAAAGGTATTATCGACTAGTCAGATAAATAAATTTTCAACCTCAAAAACAAAATCAGATTATGAATGAACGTAAAAAAAAAAAAAAAAAAGATTATTAAATATATTTACAATCTAAATTTTCTATAAAAATTTAAATATTTTTAAATTATTACAGTCGGCTCTCAAATTCGATATAAGATTATAGCGAAGAATTTAAGGAATTTAATTGGCTGATTCGTTATAACGGCATATTTGATTGGTTAAATGTCACGTGTGGAACAAATTCGTGCACAGTAATTTAATATTATCATAGAGAATAAGTTTTTTCTCAATCTCCTTTATATTATTATTATCATTAATTTTCTTCCTCTCTTATGACGGGGTTGAGGTCCAAATACCATAAACCAAGTAGCAATTTTACAAATTTTGGTAAATTTGATCATGTAACCTTAAAGAAAGAAAAGAAAAAAAAACTCCCCCAAAAAAAATTAGAAAATTTTATTACTTTTGAAAAATCACAATGTTCATTATGATAACCAATATTTAAAAAGAAATAATTCAAAATTCCATAATATTTCTTGACCATCAAAGTATAATGTTCTTGAACTAAAAAATCAACTGATATGGTGAAAACACAATTAACATATTCCTAAAAACATGGTTCCTTTCCCATTGCCATTCCTCTAACAACATACAGTACATCCAGCCAAATTTTGATAATGAATTATCACGAATTTTTTTTCCCATTCTAAATGTAAATCAGGATCAAATCCTACTACACCTTGAAAAGTATGATCTAAATGATAACGACGAAATGACATTGGAAAGGAAGTGCAGCATATGCTAAAAGTCCTACAAGAAAATTTTGAAAGGATGTTGTAGTGGCCAAACAATGTGTTGTTTCATGAATAATCACTCCATATATTAATATAACTACATTCCAATCTGTTAAAATTTTACCAAAAAGCGATTAATTGTGCAGCAGCTGCAGATGAAGTAATAAAGATAGTTGAACTATCATAACCATATAATTTTTCAATTTCTGGATAATTTTTTTTAAAATCAAAAATTTTCTTTTCATGTAAGTTTCTATCGTTATAACTTCATCAACATATGGATTTGATTTCTTCCAATCTCCAAGATACTAGGGAAACGGAAACCGTTTAAGTCCGTCGCGATATCAAGATCAAAAACAACAAATTATTCGTTATAGTGTTATATGTGTTAAGTGTTACATGATCTACACAAGTGTCACACGACCTTGGCACAAGTTGTTATGCCATTACGCGATCTTCTTTTTTAGTATATTTCAGGGGTATTTTTTAGAAAAGTGTTACATAATATGATGCATCTTCAAAAAAGGAAATAAAATTGATGTTTGTGACGGGGACAAAAACGGGGGATAAAACATTTTTTGTTAAGTCATTACAGTAAATAGTCCTTCGCTAACGCTCCGGACAATAAAGGAGAATCTGGATTGTTTTTTCCTTTCTAGTAAAGGAATATCATAAGATATTTTGTAAATGGTGGCATATTTACTATTTTTTTTTAAGAAGACGTAAAAATTAAAAGAATATTAAGTGATCACTAAAAAGAAAAAGAAAAAGAGGTTTCCAATGCCTAACACATATACGGTGAGATCAGCGAGATGGGCAAGATCAACAATCGAATAATGCCACATGCGCATGCCAAAATGTTTGAGTTACATACAATAATGATAACTCGTTTTAAATTTCTTGGTATACTTGGCGGTATTTTTTTTTTTGATAAAATAATAATAATAATAATAAAATCTTTTCTTATTTTAATACTTATTTTAAAAATAAAAACTTTATTAAAATGTCTTTAAATAGAATTATATCTTACAAAATCATCAGCAACAATATTATTCCCGTCAAAACTCTCGACATCACACTGGATACACATCATCATCATTACACATTTTCTCCATTTTACTAAAATACCAGTTGAAATCCTTCCACATATATGTAAAAATTTAGCACCAAAAGATTTAGCTACATTAGCATTATTAATATGTAAACAATTTAATGAAATATTATATTTAAATAATGAAAAATCTTCCATTTGGTCGATATGTGGAGAGAGAGTAGATTATATGTTTTACCTCAATATAAAAAACCTCTTTTACATATGAGTGAAAGGAAATATACTATTATGATATATGAAACTAAATGGGAATGGAATTCATTTTATTTGAATTCTTCGATTTTATTAAAAAACGTTTTGACATTTTTTTTGGTTTTTTTTGGGGTTTTTTTTTAGGAACGAAAAAAAAAAGATTACTTTTTATGTACAAATGATTTTTACATGTTTAGATTTTATATAATTTTTTTTTTTTTTTAAAAAAAAAAATAATAAACTCTCGTCCCCTCATTTACTTCGTTTCTTTATGAGTTGAAAAACTTCATATTCATTCGCAAAGAAATTAGTAGATTCAGTTATAACTTCTTTATAAGAAGTTTTTTTTGAACTTCCAAAATTTCCTGTCATCCACAAATCACTACATCCGAAACAAGGTCCGTTTGAAATAGAACAATAAATCGCGTTATTTGGATTATGAACTCTACTTAATTTATATTCTCCTATACCATCTTTCATATTAAGAGAAAAAATGAAACTTTTATTGGTATTTTGATAATCTGTAGATGAATGATTAGCCCAAGGATCGTCTAAACAAGATCGTTGCCAAGTACAAGGATTATATCCACCAAGAATTTCTTGACTTTCTTTCAATTTAACTAAAACAACGGTTCCAACTTTATAATCACAACGAGAATGGAATGTAGATGAATCAAATCCATCTTTACTTCCTCTTACCAATAAATTAAATTCGTAAGGAATTTTTTTAAAATCATTTCGTTCTTTATTATCAACCCAGCTACTTATTAATGCTGCATGAGCTGATTTAATTATAGTTGAATTAATAATTGTAACCCTTTCTGGAAGGATCACTCTAGGAAATGTTGGTTTTGATCCAGGTTTCATAAAATATCTTATAATATCTTCATTTAATTCTTTCGGTAAAAGTTTTTTAAATGGTTTCCTTACTTTATCATATAATTCTACTGAAGATATTTGAAAAAATCTTATTAAAGGAATACAATGTTGTAATACTTTTTCTAACTCTTTAAAATCTTGTTTTGTCCAATTTGATATATCATTATCAAGTCGATTAATTTTATATAATCCCCATTTAATAAGATAATTCCATATATCAATTTCTTCCATTTCTAAATCATCCCTTTTTAATAATTGTATCATAATATTTTCATCCAATTCAAAAAATTTATTATGATCTCCAAATATTATTTGTGGATTTCTACATATTGATCCTAATAAATATTCTAATAATATAGTAAAGGTTTGATGTTGTGAAAGTATTTTAAGCATTGTTAAAAGATTTTGTAATAACCATTTGGATTCTTTTTCAATTAATTCTTTTTGAACGTGTTTACATAAACTAAAAAATTCTAATTCATCTGATGCTATTAATAATTCAATTGCTTTTGATCCTTCTTGACCTTCGATTAATACTTTCCCACTATATACAAATCTTTTTTTTTTTTTTTTTTTTTTTTTTTTAAACGTTCAATAAAATAAAATCCAAAAAGAGTAAAAATCATTAATTTAATAATAATAATAAAATAAGTAATTAATTAATTAATTAAATACGATTACCTCAAGATAATTTCAAATATATCAGGAGAAATATTTGGTTTTTTAAATAAATATATATCTCCATCTTTCTTTGCCCAATTTTTTGATAAAGCTTTACGAAAATACGATGATCTACTTCTCAATATTAGTGTATGCGCTTTAAATTCTTTCATATTTGGTTCTTCTCCAACTTGTATTATAACATTCGATTCACTTCGATCATTAATTAAATTACCGAAATCATTTGATAATTCCTGCAAGTATTCCATTTTTTTTAACGAGAGAAAAAAAATGGAAAAAAAATTAGTTAAAATGGTGTGACATGTATTTATAATTAATGACTAAACTGTAATTTACTGCGGATGACAAATGATCTATTCTTTTGTTCAACACTGATTAACCAAATTTTGTTAATACAAGTTAAGAAATTTGAAGAAATCATTCGAGTATATCATTCGATAGAATTACGTAATCAAGTAAACGTGAATGCGAGAAATACTTCGCGTCATTTAAATTTTAAAAGTTTAAAGGTTAAATTTATTAAAGTAATAATTTACATACAACAAAGTAAAATACAGGTATTTGCAACTAAAACTAACGATCGCCAGATCATGAGATCAACATGTTAATCATAAGATCTAATAGTAGAGGATTTCTCGTGTATCCATTGATTAAGTTCCAACCATAATATTTCATTATAAAATATAATAAAAAAGTAAACGCCAATTAAACTTACTGAAATTTCGGCTGCTAATATCGACCTAAAAGAAGGCATAAAATTATTTTCGACATTATTTGCACAATAATTTTGTCCTTTTCCTGATTGAATACATATCATCCAATCTTTTAAAAATTTTGAAAATCCTTTACTTTCAATAATTTTGACAATTGTACTTAATTTAATGAAATAAAATAACCAATAAAATATCACCGAAATGATTAGTATAACAGATAATAAAAGTTCTCTCCATTGAATTGTGATAGGTTGTAATACGCGAGTTTTAAATTCTGCATTAGATCGATCTTTGCGCATAATCTAGTATAAATCAATATAAATAAATAAATAAATTTTACTCAATATCATAACGAAAATTTTTTAAAAATAAACTTTACCCTGTAAATATAACCAAATGTCCATATATGTATAAAGAAAATTGGAATAATAATAGCAGCCAAAGGATAAAAGAATATTGAATTAGAAGTTTCTACTTTGATAAAACAAAGTGTAGCAAATTGATAATTAATCGAATGAGTTATCAATGCTATTATTGTAAAGAGTGTTGGAATTCCCCAACCTACAATATGAAGATATATATATTTATCATCCATTATATTGGAATTCCATACAGTATGGACATGAAAGTTAAGAATTATGAATCCAATCCAAATTATTGTAGCATATGAAGCAAAAATAAGTAATGCTCCCTGAAACCCACAAAAGAAAGGATTATTTCCTTGAGTGCTCGGAATTATTTCATTTATACATTGAACTCTTTTTGGTTTTAAAATCGAGAAAAAAACATTGGTAGAATATAAAAAAATCGAAAAAGATGCAAAAAGAATTAATAGATTAGGATGAGCTCGTTTTTCTGGTAAAACTATATATGAAAATAACATAATCCCTGATCCAATGACCGAAATAACTCTCAGTATTTGAGTTACTAAGAAACCCCGTTCCATTTGATTTGATGGATATAAAGCATATGATTGGGGACAAGGAAGACAGCAACCATTTTGGCAAAATTCTTTACTTGTAACTTCACTTTTATTAGTTTCGATCCATTTACGATCCTCAATAAGAGGTTTGAAACATTTGGGTCTATTAAAAAGTTGTGGTGAGCTATTACATTTTTCTATCGGATATTCGAAATTCAATGGAGGTGATGTAGTAATATTGTTACAGCAATCCTGAGGGAAGAATTTAGAAGATAGAATATATTTTTTAATAATCTCTTGAGTTTCAGTCGATGCACTTTCAGGATTAGTCAAACAAGATTTTATGACATTGGTACAAGTAGATTTACAAGGAGGTATTATTTTGACTTCTAAACTAGCTGTTTAAAATTCAAATAAAAAGTAAAATTAATTTGAGCTCATTTTAAATAAAGAAATTCGTTGGAATTTAGTACTTACTATCAGTAATACACATTGGGAATGTAGTAGCACATACAAAACTTGTGAAAGCTTGTACGCAATCATTGAGAATTAAATCATCGTCTTTAAGCGTTGATAAACCTTGAGCCATAGAAAGGGGATCAAAAGAACTTTCTACATCTAAAACATCCTGTCCTTTGGCATAAAACACAAGGTCATCATTTGATTTGTAATTCTTCGCGAAAATATGATAAAAACATAAGTGAACGAAATACAAAAATATGTCATATAAATCAATTAATATTATTTATACTTACAACACATATTCCACTATCCTGATAATAATGATCACATTCTGTATTATTCGTGTTAATAATTAATTAAAACGAAAAAAAAAGGAAAGTATATCACAAAAATATTTATTTTAGAAACTTACTATGTCCATAAACACCAAATATCAAACCAACTAGTAAGGTAACATTTGAATTCTGTCGCAACAATCTCATAATTAAAGATTTTTAATCGGGTATACATCACAGTTTGTTGTATTTTGATTAAAAAATTTTTTTTTTATAAAAGAAAATGAGAGATATATTTTTTTGTTTTTTTGGTTTTTTTTTTTTTAGGAAAAACTTTGTCGTATAGTTGTGATTTATATATACTGTAGATTCAATCAATACCTTAACTGTCCTCCATTTACATGTTCACGTGTTTGGATCAACGTAAAGATTGATTTTCATTTTAACATCTGAAAATTCTTTTAGATAGGATGATTAATAAATTAATCGGTACCTATAAATCGATTTACAGTAGTATTTATCTTTTATTTCAACAAAAAAAAAATATATATATAAAACAATATTAACACGAGAATTAAAAATTATAATTCATTGTTTACAAATGTTTTTTAATTCATTTCATATTTCTGAGTAACTAGTATTCGCTGGTTCTACGAAATCTATTGTCATTGGAGAATCATTATCTTGCGTTATTAACGATGCTACTGACATAACATTATTTGGTGGTTCATGTTCCTTTGCATTGTCTCGTTCGTCTGATTCTTCTCCCTCTTCATTATTTTGAATATTCATTTCTTCATCTATAGTCGGTTTTTGCATCTGATCAACATATTTATAAGCATTTGCTAGTTCCATTTGTATTGTTTTATCTTTAAGTATTATGTTGGAAGCTTTTCGAAGTTTTTCCGACATTTTATTTAATATATCAATATTCAACGTCGCCCTTGCAAGATCCATAAAAAATGATATATATTCGTGAACATAGATAAAATGCCTGCCTGATCTATTATGTTATGAAAAGGGTTAACTTAATAAGTATAATGTCTTAAATAATGGCAAGAACATTAGATAAGATTTACTTGCCTTTCGAATTCAGGTTTCCAAACATTCATAAACGTTTTGGACGTCAACTTTAAATGAAATAATGGGGATAATATTGATATGGCAATTTCAGGTTTTTGTTCCACATTATAAATCAACCACGCATGCTATTAGGGGTCATAGACGTCATTTTAGAATATATTATTAACAATAGCCAAAGATTATAAGCTATAACTTACCCTATATACTGGCCGGTGATGCCATTTATTTTTATCAGTCTTACGTATATCTTCGAGTTTAGAACAAATAAGATCGTATGCATGACGGTATTCGGGTTTTTGTATATCAAAACCTCCAAGCTCACCAGGTTCATTTTGTGGTTCTTTATGTACAACCTCATCGTTTTCCACGTCAATACCAAGATATTTTTCAACTATGTATGGCTAAAAATATTATAAAAATTAATATTAGTATTATATTCTTAATAAAGTACTTGATATCATTTTACCTTTATTTTATTTTCCATTAAATATTTAGATAATGCTGAAGTCATTTTATATTCAGCATCCAGTATTTTTTCTTGGCCAGAAACACTAGACTTTTCAGGAGTTCGATTTATAGCCAATTTATATAATTGTATAACCACCTAAAAATATTTAAATTAATAGTAAATAATAAATACTAAATAGTTATAATTCAAATGATAATCAGATCAAACCTCCGGATTTCTTTGAAGTTTTTGGTAGCATTTGCCAAGCATATAGGGTATTCTAGATAATAAATTATATATGTGTGTGCCTAATATATTTAGATTATAAGATAAAGTGCAAAACATAATTCGAACCAATAATGTATTACCTCCAATCATGAATTATTGGTGTTCCATTTTCTTTATCACTTTGATTCTCAATTAAATATCTCTCATGTTGCATTGCCTTTCCAAAACAGAAAGCCGCAAATGCATAAGCGTCTTCGAAACTTGGTTTGCGCCACAGCACAGCATGATAAGGATTTAATTGAAAAGCCATCATTGACATAGGTTCAGTAATCATTGAATAAACCTGATATCCAAAATCTCTCCAAAAATTAACTTCATCAGTTGGTACTGTTGGCGATTGTTGTCCGGAAAACCAAGTGATCACTTTTGCAGCTCTTGCATAACAAAGAAATGATTTCTAAAAGAAAAATGATAAATCAAGTTACATAAATAAAGTAGTATATATAATAAAAATTTTTATATAAAATTACCCTTTGATACGTTGAAATTTTTTCTTTATTATTTAATATTTCTTCGGCATTCCATGTTAAATTTTCATCGGCTAAGCTTGCATAACAAGCTCCCAATGCATACCATGAAGCAAATCTTAGCGGGTTAATGGAAAGGTCATACTATCAAAAAAATATGTACCATTTAAATGTAAGTAAATCATTGTTTATAAATAGAATTTATAACTTAATTAACATACGGTAAATTGTTCTATAGCCTTTTCCAAAGTTTCTATCGCTCTTGTTTGATTTCCCTTTGTACGGGTCTTGAATTGATACTGTAAGATTTTTCCACGGAAATAATAAAGATCCGTGATATCTACAGGTTTTGTTATGAAATAAGTTTAATGGTATTATAAATTGGTTCATTGAAAAATAAGTGAAACGCATACCCTCTCCAGCATCCCTATAAGAAACCGCACCAAGGTCACTAACATAATGATCGTGTTCTTTATACTGGATAGCCTCGTAAAAATTGATTTCACTCTCAAGGAAATGTTGTGTTCTCCAACTACATTGATCAAAACCTAATGAAAAAAAGTGTTATGTAAATAAACAATTGTCTTGATGATATCAATTAAATAATAGTATGATTTTACGGTCGTCTCGTGGAGGAATAACTATATTAGCTATCTTATCTAAAGTATCTTTGACATCATTCTTGATCTGCCAAGTTCGAAATGGTTTTTCATTAATATAATTTCGTATATTCTTGAAAAGCAATTCCGCGGTTTTGGTATCGAGCTCAACAGGTTGTGTTTTGTGATCCCATGGAACTTCAGTATCAACCTAATTAAAGAACATATGATGCATATATTAAACGATATATCGAAAGTTGAATGATATTTTAAATGCAAATCAAAATTACATACACTTAGAACAACTCGATATAAACAATGACAGCATTGATATTCATATACCCGGTTTTCTGATGGATGAAGTTCAGTAAAAGTTTTGATGCAAAACTTTAAAAATGCACCTAAAACAATAGCGTTTTAATTTAATATGTAAATAAAATATAAACATAATTAGTTATATAACTTAACGTACCATTATCTGTTCCACAAATGTAACGCTCTCCTAGTTGATCATGAATAGTCACTAAAAATTCAGAAAAATCGTCTTCGTCCAAATCGGAAGGTTTTTCTTTTAATAAATGATAAAATAAAATCCATGTACGAACACATAAAATATGAAGCGGTTCACTTAATTCGGCTTCCGCATTAACTATCTCCTCAGTTTTTGGAAATAGAATTTCAAAACTTGTTTTGTATAATATACGGAAATATTTTTTGAATTTTTTGTATTCATTTGCTGGAAGGTTCGCTGTTGATTTTTTTTTTTAAAAAAACCTTATGAATATTATAATACAAGGAATAATAAATACTTTTTGTTGTGTTTTTTCATTAATTTACTTACCTACTGAATGTCCATTCGCCACGAATAAAGTAACGTTTGATATAGCTTCATTAATCTAACGTTAAATTATTAATCAGAAAATTAAAAGGAAAAAAAACAAGAAAAAATACGTTTCGTCAATTAACTAACCGAATGAATTGTAGTCCAAAATTGAACAATCCTGTCTTCATCAATATTATCAGAAACCCAATTAAGCAAAAACTTTATTGTATCAGCAAAATGAGTTATTGCACGTGACCAGTCATCTTCTGGCAAATCTTTGCGAGATTCCAATGACCCGACTTTATTATTTATTATTGTAGTATTAATATGAGCATCGAATGCACTGTGTAGAAAGGTGAAGCATTAAATTAATTATAAGTTCAAAATTAAAAATAATAAAACATAATAGTTTTGTAGAAAAGACATGCCCCTACCAATTCACTATTACAATATCATCGCATTCGCCCAATTCAAGAATTCTTTTGCACTCTTCAAAAGAAACCTTAGCTTTATCTAAATCTCCTTGCCAAAAGTCTATACGGGCGGTACACCACCAATATCTATTCGATAACGAGTATTGAATATTAAATATTTATATTTAATCCGAAAGATAATATAAACGTAATATTTAACTACGCATACCGTGCATTCAATTGATTAGACCAATTTTCCCACATTTTATGATGATATTTCCATTTCTGCTCATCCTCTTCAGAATGTACCCCTTGAGATTCGGCATGTGACACAAAATCCATTACAATCCACGAAGATCGATATATTAGCCATTTACACATATCTAAAGTTACTTGTAAATTCTTTAATAAAGAAATTTTCAAAATGAGTGAACTGAATGTTAATTTGATAAACGTTGATCTGTGAAATAAATATCTTACAGATGGCATTTCCTGATAATGTTTTGAAGAATCTTGAGCATCATCAGAAGGTGCACCACCATTCCTTGATATTTGAGAATCAAATAGAAATTCACATACTCCCATCAAGACCTAACAATAAATAACTTTGATTATAAATAAATAAAATTTATAATATAATGTAAATTACAAACAATTAATACCTCAGATTTTTGCTTCATTTGTTGAAATATATTATCGCTGATTTCCTCCATAATCACGTTAGCACAATTGTCTGATTTATCCCAATCAGTGCAACTATTTTCAATCATGGCTAACATTTGATTGTCTACTCTGTGTAAAATTTCTCTAACTATTTCTTTCAATCCATCTGGCCAGCGACAAAGCCATAATGGTCTAATCCCTCCTTCAACCTCCACAAATTTTCCAAACAATTGTATAATATACATACATAAATAGTCTGTAATTCCAGAATTTTTATTATTCATGTCATTGACGAATGATATAAATGATTCTTGTGTTCGGTAATTTTCATGAAAATAAGAATTAGATAACGGAGGATCAGTGTGCGGGGTAAACATATAGAATCGAGGATCAGATGCAGTGTTTGACCTGTAGTAAATCAAACGAATAAATATATACAAATAATTTAAATTTTAATAAAATATTAAAACAAAATTACTTACGAACCTCGGATTATTTATGGCCTCTTCGACATTCGTTCCATGATATTCACTTAGAACATGTTGGTTCCAAACCTTGCTGAAATATAATAGAAATTTATCGGTTTCGACGTCATCTTCTTGTTTAATACTGATCAAGTAGTCCGGTTCCACTTTTTCTATGATTGATTCGATTTTTTCTAAAAATTCAGATAAAGCCTCATCTCGTTTTTGATTAAAAGAATCAATCTTTGACGTCATTTTAGAAGTGACTCGGGATGACCTATTTTTTAAGAAACAAAATGTACAATTTAGCTAAATGATCATTTATTATAGTTGATCACGCTATATTATGTTGCATACCGCGTTGGTGTTGTTTTATCAATGTTATAGTCATTTGGAGGTTCCTTCCTTTTTCGCTTTTGTACAGGTCCACTAATAATTTCATTCATATCCGGAGTTTTGACCACATTACTTTGAAGTTCTATTATGATATGACGACTTTTAACTGGAACTAGTGAGTCATCATCCACGTTGATTTTACTATTTAACGCAAAAAAAAAAATTAGTGACTTTCGAATTAATAATTTAACTAAGAAAATAAAGCTACATTTACCATGACATAATTTTGTCGTATATACTTAGTAACAATTCACCTAATCCATTCCAAGTACAATTTTGCAAATTAAATCGCAATGATTTCATTGCATTTGGACTAAACACTCCTAATTGATAATGTATTTAATGAAATGATCATTTTATTTGTGACTTCATAAATTCGATTACTCACCGGATGGTTTCAGTCGTCTTGGTATATCTTCCGAATATAAAGGCCTTATTATAGGTGGAGAGTTTTCATAATAATCGCTAATGATTTAAAATTATATAATTCAAATATAAATGAATCACAGTAAATAATGATAGAAAAATACAAAATTTTAAAAATAATCTTACTTTGGTAATAAAGATCTAACCCAAGTATTTTCTAAAAGTTGAATTCTAAGTTGATTAAGCGTGCGATTATAAGGATCCACTTTCAAGCCTTTATCAATTGCACGCAGACAAGCGTAAAAGTCTCCGGTGTCGTACAAAAGCTAGAAAAATCGAAGGAATCAATCCATTATGCCAATAGTATTCCGACAATAATTAAAAATGATTACATACACGACAAAGTTCATCTAAAGCTTCTCGATGAATAGGTGAGAGGAATACAGGAGGTACTCGCGTTTCGTCACTTTCATCAAAACTTGGAAACGATTGTGCAACATTGAAGTCTTCCAATGCTTTTGTCAAAGCTGAACGAGCATATTGAGGGTCATTTATTTCTTCTGACATGGCGAGTTTTCCGATCCTTAACCAGATACTATGATCAGATTGGTCAATCCTTAATGCCTATGTTTATAAAAATATTTATTAATAACAAAATGACAATTAAATTTGTAATAATCTTGATATACCCTATGATAATATTCGATTGCATTTTGTGCATCTATTTTAGTCCTTTGAATATGATGTTCATGTTCTAATAACTCTGCGTAATTCTTCAATACACAGTATTTTAATCGAGTAATACGTTGTGATAACGGTATACCATTGTTTGGAATCTAAATAATAAATGAAAATAAATTAAATTAAATTAAGGAAGGGATGAAATAACTAATGAAGTTACCTGAAACGTTGGATTTTTCATTAAATCATGCTTTAGAAGCTTTAGATATAATTCCTTCGCACTAGCATGATCGCGTCGAAGTGCCAAATTGTACAAAGTTTCGCATTGTTTTAACTAAAAAAAAAAAAAAATTAGATTAGATTATCAATGATAATTTTAATTTAATATTCAAAGGTTAAAATTTTATACCGGTGCATCAAGTGGATCTACTGGCTGTTCAGTTGGTTGAACGTTCGTTTCATTTAAAGCAGTGAATTTAATCAACTGCAAAAAAAAGTATTTAAAATGATAAAGAAACATTATTTAAATTTTTCAGATAATTTAGTGACTCTTACAACGAAAACACGATTAAAACACAAAATTTTTATTATTTATTTTTCTAATATTAAAAATATACATACAACCATTATTTGTGGATTATTTCCTAATCTAAAAATTATGAGCAAAATAGTTATTATTTAAACGCGTTTTTTTTACTAAATATTAAAAAGGACTCGTAAAAAATTTATTTTAAACCGAAATAAACAAACCCTACGGTATAATAAAAGAAATTAATTCAACGCTTGTTTTTGAAGGTGTACTCGACAAATTTGTCCTCTAGGACCTACACCTATTTTACGTTTATGTTTACAGCGAAGTTAGCATTGATATGAGTACAAGTTATTCTTTAAAGAAACAAAAAACTTACCAATCTTAATAAGAGCAATATTTATTTTTATGCTTTTTGAAAGACAGATAACAACTTATAAAATAAGTTTACATACCAAATTTGTATTATGAATGCAAACTACGAAGATTACACACAATACCGTAAGTTAAACCATTTACTAGGTTTCACATGAGGTTATATTGTTACAGAACAATGAAACATTCTTTTTTTTTTATTCACGTGATACAAATAATAGCAAACAAAATATTAACATTACGACAAATCATTTAATTTCATTTGAAGTGTCCAAATTTAAATCTATATTAATTTGTATATAATCTACTACTCAAGTTTTTGCAATTTTTATTCTTGAAGTAACTCTATTTGGACCCTTTTTTGCTTTAAATGCATTACGCTTCTTATTATTAGAAGACTTTATCACAAATGTTCCTTTTTCTGATGACCATAAGTATTCATGTCTAAGTATTTGTTGCAATCTTTTATATGCTTCCATATTTGCGTATGGTACACCAGATTTTGGATCCTTATATTTTGCAGGTTCACCAGTAATGGGACATATTGCTCTTTCAATTTCTAAGAAATTATATCAATGTCAAAATAATTATATATACATAAATTATGAAGAAATCAATAAATACCTTGAGGTTTTTTCTTCCACTCTTGAAATAATTCAGCTTCAAGCTTTTTATCAAAATCCTTAAATATAATTATATTTCTTGTATTCCTTGTATATTGCAAATTATCGCTAGATACATCCTGATCATTTGTATTATTTGTATCATTTGCGTCATGTATCTCTCTTGTAATGTCAATCTCATCTTCGTCCGCTGGTACTTCCGTTATTAATCTAGGTCTTTTCTTATTTCTTTTATCATCACCACATACATATGAAATTTGACGTATAAAAGGTCCATGAATTCTAGCTTTATTTAGTTTAGTTACTGTCTTTTTCTTTTCTGCTTCCTTTATTTCATATGCATGTAATGAAGCTAAATTTTTTTCTTCTGTTATTTTAGCTTGTGCAAGTAACTCTTCCTGGGTTTTTGGCTTTTCAGGAATCTTTTCTTTTTTTGGAATTAAAGCCTGATTAAATAAATATGTATATCAGTAAGCAAGTATTAATTAAATGCTTGCTTATATATATATAAAAAAGATTAATTTAACCTTTCTTGCTTCATATTCTCTCAGTTTTTCAGCTAACATTTGTTTGCTTTGCACTGTATGTGTTCTGGATGAAGAACGGGTTCCAGATAAGAGAGGAACTATACAAAGTTAATATATCATGTATTAAAAAAAAATGCAAAAAAATTCATGATGTGAATTTGCAAATATGTACCTTGAGAAGGTTGTTTCTTTTTTCTTTCTTTAATTGATCCATTTTTAACTTCTTTGCCGGGGATCGCTTTCGGTTTTTCTGTAGATTTACTTTTACTCCTTGTACGTAAAAATGGAGCTAAAGGAGTTAAAGTGACTTTTTTTGCTTTCTATTAAAAAGAAATCTAATTAAAAGATTACGTTAAAAAAATTTTACTGGTCAAATTAAATAAATACAAATTTACTTTCTTCTTTTCTATTTTTTCTTCTGCTAATAATTGTTTTTCTGCAGCTTCTTCATCTTCTTCCTCATCTTCAGTACTTTGATCGAAGTCAGAATCGATTATATCTTCCTCTTCTAAAAAATTTTAAATTAAAAAAGGACTATAGTAATGTTTTAAATTTTAATCTTAATTAAGAATTTTAAAATAGAATTAAACCTTGAATCGCCATAAAATCATCATCATTTGCCACTTCTTCGAACATTTCTTCTATTTCCAATTCTCTTTCAAGAAGCTCCTTCATCCTATAAAATAGTACATATTAGTATTTGGTGATTTTTCTTGGAAGATCTTAAGAAAATAAAATAACTTCACCTGTTACCCGCGTTAGGACGCCGCGCTCTCGTTGCAACAAGCGACATAGTTTAATTTACAACTAAAAAAAATTATGGAAATAGCTAATGGGTTGTCTAAGTAAATATAAATGTATATTAAAATATTTTCAAGCGATAGAAATAAGATTTAATTTAATTCACTATTAAACTTTGTATAGCGAATTAGCAATAGCAACTTTAAATTAAACAAGCTAGTAAGTAACAGGAATTAACTGAAAAAAAAAAAAAATTTATTTTGTACATATATATACACTTATTTATTCGTGTAACGTTACGTCATCTTTCATCACGTGATTAAGGAAACACCAATTAAAATTCATTGTCATAATTTATTAATAATAACATTTGTTCACCATTTATTCATTCTATATGTTACAGCAGCAAATGGAACAACTGCGTCTGGTCTATAAATTACATATTCTTCGTAATTCAGTCTATGTCCTATGCGTCCATGGACTGAATGACAAGGATAAGGTGGTTCCGTTAAATATGGCATATCATCAATGGTTGTATGACATCTTTATTTATTATTTTTTTTTTTTTTTGAAAAAGGTTAGTAGGAATAAAAAAAAATTAAATCAATAATTGTTTATTCATATATAACGATTGCATACCTTCCCAAAGCTACAAAGCAAAATAAAATTGTATAGAGATCCTCCATTTCTCCTCTAGGAGTAGCATAGCTATGTGCTTTAGAAGAATTTGGCGCGAAATAAATTCCCGTTCCAAATCTTTTTTTTTTAAAAAAAAAAAAATAAAAAGAAAATAAAATTAATTAAAATGAATAATTTATTTTCAATTTAAATGAGCATTAAAAAATATCTACCTCTTAAATGGATTTGCTGAACCACTTTTACTAATATCAAATCCTTTACTTAATATATTGCATCCAGCACAACTATCTGTGGAAGTTGGGTCACAGGGTTTATCATCAAACTTGCATTTAACAGTTGTCCCATGCCATAAAGGTTTTACATGTGGATCATCTAGTATTAACAATAATTCTGACATGTATTCATCAAATCTGTAACAGACTTTCTTATCACTCATCATAAATGATACAAATTCTACATTTGGTACACCCATATGCATAGGATGTTTCCAAGAAGTGTGGAAGTGGTCAACAATCTTTTCATTGATTTTGCGTGTTCCAGCAAATATAGCCGCTTGACGCAATAACTTTTCCGATGTAAATATATTTAACAAAGCAGTAAAATCTGGACGAACTGTCGGGTCAATTGCTATATTTGATAAGTTACGAAAGAAATTAACAAATAATTTTTTTTTGAATGCTTATTAGTTCTTCCTCAAAAACTGCATCGTACCTCGCTCACAGTCGTCACAAAGACAACCTTGTCGAGTTTTGTCCTTCAATTTTTCATATTCTTCCCTTGGGAATGAATGGCTAGAACTTGCGTCATCTTGCATTGTACTTTCTTCGTCCGATGACTCTAGTTCCCAAAGATTCGTTAATTTTGAAGGCCTTTTAAGTAAAGACATATCTTCTGAAAAAAGATTTGGATTTTTTAAATTATAAATGTCAGTTTTAATAGTTTATTCACCATGCCTGTACTTATATACTTTTGTTTATCTAAAATTTAAATGATGCACAAGGCGTTTCACAAATTCCGTTAAATTACATTGATCTACTTACCTTAAATAATTAAATTGCATTATCTGTTATATTTTCAAAATTCAAAGAATATAAATAAACATACATTATTTTGAAATGTACAAAACAACATATTTAGGTTTCTTTTGTATTTGGTTACTTTTATTACATCTCGGAAGTTTATTTCTTTTTACACGAGGTTTTCTTCTGGCACGTTTAGTTTTAAATAATAAAAGTCAATGTTCTGAAACACCGTTTTGGAATAGCACAGATAGTCAATATGGAACAACGCGAGGACTTGACCCTAACAGTTGTTGGTACCCTACACAGTTCCAAAAAACTGTGATAATTGTAATCGACGCTCTTAGATTTGATTTCGCGGCTTCTCATTCAAGTAATAACGATTTAGATATTGATCACTCACATTATTTAAACAAGCTCCCTATTTTTCATGAACTTTTAACTTCTCAACCTTATAATTCTTTGTTGTTTCAGTATATAGCTGATGCTCCCACTACCACATTACAACGTCTAAAAGCTCTAACAACCGGAACTCTACCCACTTTTATCGATGCCGGAAGCAACTTTGCCGGATCATCTATCGAAGAAGATAATTTAATAGATCAGTTATCTAAGCAAGGGAAAAAGATTGCTTTTATGGGTGATGATACTTGGGTGTCTCTTTTTCCAAATCAATTTGAAACAAACATGACACATCCATTTCCATCTTTAAATGTTTGGGATCTTCATACCGTAGATGATGGAATATTAAATTTGTTATGTCCAACTATAAAAAAAGAAAGATACCATGAAGGTTCATCCTTTTCCGAATCAGATTGGGATGTTTTGATTGCACATTTTTTAGGAGTCGATCATTGTGGACATCGTTACGGTCCAGATCATCCAGCAATGTCAGAAAAATTGAATCAAATGAATGAGATGATTCGGAATGTTGTAAATTCTGTGGATGAAGATACAATTATTCTTGTTATGGGCGATCATGGAATGGATTCCAAGGGAGATCACGGTGGTGACAGTGATAATGAAGTTGAATCTGCACTTTTTGTATATAGTAAAAAACAACTGACAATAGATGAAGGTATAACTACAGTTCTCCATCGGATATTACAAAAAGTTGATGATATTGATTTAAGTGGACAAAAATCTTTTACAACAGATTTTGGAAAATGGAGAAGAATACCTCAAATAGATTTTGTACCAACATTGTCGTTGTTACTTGGAGTGCCCATTCCTTTTAATAATTTAGGTGGTGTAATTCCCGAATTATTTTTGCTTAATTCTAAATATGAAGAAAATAATTCAAGTATTGAACAAAAATTGTTAAATTTATTAAATGTTGTGAGGCTTAACACTAGACAAGTTTATCAGTATACTATTGAATATTCACGACAACAGCCATCTGCTGAACTATCAAAAGAAGCACATCATTTTTTAAGAGATTTATTTGAGCAGACAGAAAATCAATACAGTTTACTGAATAAATCTTCGAATGCATCGTTAGATGATTTAGAAAATTTGATTGTGCAATATATAAGTTTTTTGAGGATCACTTTATCTATATGTCGTCGAATATGGGCACAGTTTGATTTAGCTTTAATGATATCTGGAATTTGTATTTTGATAGCAAGCTGTGTTAGTATGTTATTGCATATATTTGCAGGAACAAGTGATACAATTAATATTAATAATCAGATGAGTGTTATGTATGCTTTAATAGGAGGAATCATTAGTACAATTTTTGCAGGTTTAGGATTTGTTGGTTTCTTACTTGAACCATTTTTTAGTGACTCCAATTTTTCAACTTTGGATTTCATTATTTTAAGCGCCTCTCTTGGCTCCATTGTTGGTCATTTCATTTGGTTTATTAAAAATTCTTTCTCTTTTACATCATTTGGCTTAAACAAACGTTATTTCACATTTGACTCATTTTTGGCAATTTTATTTCTTATTATTCACGCATTATTATTTGCATCCAATAGCTATACAATATTTGAAGATCGAATTAGTGTCGGATTATTGCAAACGTTTGGAGTTTATATATTTATCAAGGCATTTAGTATTAGACATAAGCGATTACGAATAAAATTGTTAATGTTTACATTTAGTTCTTTAATAGCAATACGTATAGCCGCGTATTCAACTATATGTCGGGAAGAACAAATGCCTTATTGCGTTATGACATTTTATTCATCTTCAACAAATTCATTATCTTCACCAGCAGTATTATTAAATTTAGTAGCATTTGCTGTATTAATACCTTATATAATACGTAGAGTACTATTGATTACAAAAAGTTTTAATGGAATTGCTCCATTTTGGATTGATTTGGCTTTAAGAGCTGGATTGATGTTATCTGCAGCATATTGGGTCATGGATAATTCAGATAGCGATTTTCAAAATAGTACAGCAACAAGTTCTTTAGAGGATAACTCAAATTTGTTAATCAATCAAGGATTTAGGTGGTTTAAAAATTTTTTGGTTAGAATGGCTTTTGGAATAGCTACCATAGTTGGAAATATTGCATGGTGGAAAAACCCTTTGTGTTTAGACGTACAAATTATTAATCTCGAAAAGAATTCAAATCATTCGAGAAAATTATCAACAAATGACGAACAATCTCCACAAAAAATATTTGCAATTTTAGGAGTTGGTAATGCATATGGGGCCTCATATTTTATTTTCTTAACAATTATTTATTTATTATTAATTATCACTCAAAAACCCATGGGTGGATTGATGCTTTCCATAGCTCTATGTCAAATAATGTTTTTATTGGAAATTATTGATATAAAAAGAGAAGCTGATTTAATTCCAATTTTAAAAAATATTAATAATGATAAAGATTTTCGGAAAAGTGACACAACTTTTCTTGAAGTTATAATATTCTCATTATGTGGAACATTATTTTTCTTTTCTACCGGACATCAAGCTACAATTTCATCTATTCAATGGTCGGTAGGATTTATTGGAATAGATGAAGCAAATTTTACGACAACACCAATATTAATTACACTTAATACATTATCTTCACAAATTTTATTTACATGTGCAATACCTTTATTGGTATTCTGGAATAGATCACCAACAAAATCTAATAATTTAATTTATTATTCACTTACAAAAACCGTAATATATTATATTTTATACAATTCTATAATGACAACTAGTGCAGCAATTTGGGCGTCATGGTTTAGAAGACATTTAATGGTATGGAAGGTTTTTGCGCCTAGATTTATGTTAGGTGGTATTAACTTATTATGTATAGATCTTATAATATGTTTTATTGTTATTACTTATGCTTGTACAAAAGTTATCAAAGAAGTTTCTAGAGTTTCTGATATATTAAAATAATGATTATATTTAATTTTAGAATAAATAAAAAGAAAATATAATAGTTATGACTCGCGGCACATGATTTCCGTTTTTGTCAAAAATACCGAACTCAATAAAATTTTGTGCAATGTTTTATGTCTTGTAATTATAAATATATATATTTTTTTTCAATTATTAAATAATAATCTTACCTTATTGAAACATTATGTATTAATTCATATATTCCACGTAGATGAGTTTTTAATATCACGAATTTAAATTTATTTTGTTATTTGTAAACTAGTTTCACAAGTCGGTAATCCTGAAAATGTATTAGTTTAACAATTTAGTAAATTTAATGATTCAAATATAAGTTTGTAAATGCGCTATCAACAAGAATTGCTGTCCCTATGCCGTTCCACCTCTACCATAAGACTATACAGTGTTGGGAAAGATTACACACAAAGTAGGCATTCTATACTTCCACCCATTATGCTCAATAAAAAACAACAAAAGAAATGAAAATGATAAAATAAAAGACTTACTTAGACCCAGTTCTGAAAGTCCATAAAACAACATTTTCTTTATGCTCGTGACGAATTCGCAAAAATATAATATTCCAAAAGTTAAAATCATTTTGATCTCTACTCTATTAATTGATTATGCATATAATAAAATGAAGGTATAATTACTCTTTTACTTCATTTGGTAGGTACTATCAATGTTATCGACAATTATCAAGTTTTAACATTCTGTCGCGATATTATTATCTGGCAAGATGTAAAGATCATAATCATATACCAAACTTCTTTATTTAATCTCGTCATGAATAATAAAATTTTCAATTAAAAAAATTAAAAATGCCATTAATCATTAAAAAATTATTCTTTTTAATGGAAAATTGGTTTCTATATCACAGTTTAATTATAAATCATGGAATTAAAATTTATAACTTCGCCAACGTTAGCAGAAATTATAATTTTTAAATCAATTACTTATTTTTTTAATTAATTATTTTTTTATCTTAAAACAATTATAATAAAGATGTCATGATCAAATTTTTATATTTATCTTTTATTTATTTATTTTTTTTTATAAATCTGAAAATATCCCGCCAAATTATTCATAAATTCCTTGAAAGAACATTATTTATAATAATAATAATAAAACTTTATTCATACCCCATTCACATTACATAATATATTAGAATATATTTTAGGAACTGCCGTTAGGCTGTCATTAAGTTTTCCGAAGATCGTCTAACATTATTTAAAAAAATGGGTAGTAATACTGTAGTTTATTTGAGTTAGATTATTATCTTTGTAATACATTCAGGATTCATATGATCATATGATTGACTTTTATAAGTAAAATTTCATTATGATATTTTGCGTGACACGACAACACGAATATTAAAGCTATAGTATCTTCAGTATCTTCTAAGTTCTAATATTAGTTATATTACCTAATCATATACTAATACACAACGCGTATTATGACACATATGTACCATTATAATTTACTTGGCTAGCCCATTAGCCCATGATTATAAATTTGGTAATAAAAATAAACTAAATTAAGTAGTACACTGTATCAATAATCATGACACATTCTTTGTAAATTTTACAAAGGTAAAAAAAAAAATTTATAAATACCTACCATTTTTTTTAAAAAATTTTTTTTTCTCTAAATTTAAAAAAACTAGATTCACTGAATTCTCCCTTTTCTCCCTTTAACCTCTTTTCTTTCTATAATTTTATTTCTCTCTATAACCCTCTTAAAAATAAACTACCCCTTTAAACTTCTTCTTTATCTTTCCTTATACTGTATATAGAGGTTTTCCTCGTATCAGGCAAGGAAGGTCCAGTCAGATAGTCGAGTATCTCCTATCATGGCTGGTTGGATTTCTTAAATTCCTTTAAACTTCCTCTTATCTTCCTTATACTGTATATGAGTTGACCTTTCTCATATCAGGCAAGGAAAGACCGATCAGATAGTTGAGTATTTCCTATCTGCGGTTTGGTTTAGATTAGAATTTCCTTTTACTTTCTTCCTTAGTATTTTATCATAACATGGGAGAATTCCGTAATGATATGTAAAGAGAATAAAAGAACAGCAAAAGGAAGACAATCGAAATGATCTACAGATAGAACCATATTTTCAGAGAGAAAGAAACCAAAAGATATAAAAAAAAAAGAAAAAATTAAACATAAAATATGATGAAGCAGCAAACAACCTAAAAGAACTTGAAGAACTACAATAACAGAAGAATTATGTGAAACAAATATGAGAAAAAAAACAAATTAACATGTTTCCTTAAAGATAAGAAATAAAAGGTGGAGTTGTATGGATTAAGGATAGAGAAAAATAAAATAGTAAAGTAACAAAATCATTCAAAACAGAAATGGACAAAAATGGTAATGAAAAGAGGAAATAGAGTGAAAAAAGAATCAGAAGAATTATTCACAATGACCAATTTGTTTGCTGTTGTAATCTCAAGTTGATTTTCTATCAGATATATCCATATTATAGATTTGCAGAACATAAACACTTGGCTTTTGGAGATCATGTAATATACGACTTTAACTAAATAATGGACAATTCTAATTGGAAAATTATTTATTAATGTGCATAGTTAGTCATTAGGAAATGATAATTCATATAATCCAGTCAAATTAAAGGAAGATATTATACAGAAGGGATGTATATTTGTAGGAGAAAACAAAGTACTGTATGAGTACATGGAGATGACATAATGAATGAAATTATAAAATTTGACATTAATAGAAAATATTGTTGAATATGCATGAAAATATAAGATTAAAAATGATGACAAAAGAAGAATAATAGAGAACATTAAATAATATTGAATGGGATTGTGTAATAAGCAATATTTGGATAAGATAAAGATAGTAACATTAATAATTTATTTAGAATAGATTAGAAATATAGAAAAAATGTATAATTAGAGATAGATTTAATACTGATATTAGTAATAATATAATAAGACTGTAACATTTTATTTGAAATTTTTATATAATTAAATAATAAACAATTAATTTTGCATTATTCGTTAAGCTTATATAAATTATTTTTCATATATATAAATTTGGGAATATAATATTGATCTTTTTCATGCTCGAGGTAAAGATGATAAATTGCAATAAAATAAAAAGAGGAGAATATAATGTACTAATATATTTAAATAAATAAATTTTATTTTATTTTTATACAAGCGAAAACTACCAACATGTACAGTCGCATTCGAAAGTAACACCCGATTTAAAATTAATACCAAAAATGCAAAACTTTATTGATTTACATTAAAATTCACATGAAAAATAATTACTAAAAATGGTTAATAATGTGTTGGCCCTCCCCTTGCTTCTAGTACTGCATTTATTCTTTGTGACATTGAAGCAACAACCTTCTCAAAAATGGAGCAATCCAAAATTTCCCATTCTTCACTTAGTGCAACTTTAAGTTCATCTATAGTTCTTGGAAAGACCTTATGACTCTGGATGTTGTCTTTTAACTGCTTTCAGATGTTTTCTATTAGATTGAGGTCAGGAGAATTTGCTGGCCAATCAATAACTGCAATTTTATTCTTTTTCAACCAATCCTTGGTTATTTTTGTAGTATGAATGGGTGCATTATCCTATTAAAAAATTGCAGCCTTCTCTGTTAACTCATGAACTGTATGCTAAAATGGATATAGATATGAATTTAGGATTCTAATGTAAGTATTTGAATTGATTTTTTTCATTTTCATCTTTACTTTCATCATAAAAAATTAATGGCCCTTTTATCCCTCCTGCAAATCATTCCCAAACTATGACTGATTTTTGATCACTTTTAAATATAGGTGTTAAGCATTCAGTGTTAAACCTTTCCCCTATGTATCTCTAAACTCTTATTTGTTGTGACTACTTGCCAATCTCAACACTTGATTCATCTGAGAAAATAACTTGTGCCCAATTATAAGCTGTTTTTTCTTTATATTTTTCACACCAACTAACACTAGCTAATGCATGCTTTTCTGAGATAAAAGGTTTTTTTGCAGCAACATGGGAATAAATTTCAGCATCATGTGATATTTTTTTAGCAGTTGTAAGGCTGCAATTTAAATCTAATGTATTAATGACTTCATGTAAAGATTTGCATCAATTTCATATAACTTTGTTTATAAGTGCATTTTTATCATTATTACTGAGAGTAGATGGATGACCTGATCTAGGTAAATTTTCTGTTTTTCCTGTCTTTTTGTATCTGTCAATAATTCTTCTTATTATGGTGGGTCACGACCCATTTTTCTTACTATTTGTGCAGGATTAAAATTTCCATATATGCTAGTATTTTTCTTTTATTTTGAGAAGTTAACTCAGTTCTATGTGACATTATTTTTTTAACTTTGCAATGCATTTATTAGGTTATGAAATTATGAGAAAAACATTTAAACCAAAAAAAAGAAGTATAAATAATGTAAATTAGGTGTATTGTAATACCATACCAAATTGGGCATCACTTTCAGACACGACTGTACAGTGGCCTGCCAAAAGTGACTGACCACTTGCGAGGTGTAATAAATTTATAAAATCGTTACGAAAATTTAAACTTAATTTTCTCAAAAACTACTAAGTGAATTTTATAAAAAATTNATTTATTCGAAAGGCAAAATTTGAAAGTTTAAGGATCATTTATTAATATTTTGTGGGGTTACCCTTGCTGTTTAATACAGCCTTAATTCGGTTAGGCATACTATTAACAAGATTTTGGAGTTTATGAATTTNGATTTTACCCCACTCCTCCTGAAGTACAGACCAAAGTTCTTCCCGATTTTTTGGTAGTGGTTTGCGCGCCCGGACTTGTCTTTCCAACTCGTCCCATAAATTTTCAATGGGGTTCAT
>QKYT01000818.1:3243-15486 GCA_003550305.1 Glomus cerebriforme | reverse complement strand
AAAGAAAGAAAAGAAATTTGATAAGTATCGGTACAAATCATAAAATCATCTAAGAAAATTGGACGAACTTTGATGCCCTTTTCGTTGTCATATGAACTGGATGAACTTTCATCTGTACTACTATCCTCTGAACTGCTTTTATATCTAGTAGAGCATTTTTTCTTCGATTTAGAGTGTGAACTACTCTTTTGTCATTTTTCCTCTGATTCTTTTTTTTCCCTTTTGCTTATTTGATCAAAGTTTGAATGACTGCTGATATCTCTTAAGATCTGTGAAAAGTTGATCATTTTCACGACCGGACTGCTGATACCTCTTAAGATTTGCAGAAAGTTAATCATTTTCATGACCAAATTCTTGATTAATCTCCATTAAATATTCATTATTTTCCTGCAGCCCTTTTAAATCTGACATTATCTGGAATTTTTCACTGAGTTTCTCTAATTGCCATCAAAGTTTTTCATTTTGGAACTTTAAATCCTGGTTTTCAGCTTTTAAGTCTAGTCAAATGTAGAAAATAANATTAGAAAGTGAATAATAATTAAATAAAATTATATAACTAAAATCAACAGTCACTCTCATATTTTGAACTAGTATGGGTTGATTCTTGCTGAACGTAAGTTGAATCTTGAACATTTGTTAAATCTTTTTCACAATTTTCATTAAGTAAATATTTTGTTGGAAGGCAAATTTTTTTGATTGTTACTGATGCACTTCCTGAAGAAATGACAGATGTTACATGGTTATCCAATAAATCTTTGGGAATTTGAAGGTGAAAGCGATTTCTCTTTGGTTTTCAATTCGTATCTTCATCAGTTTGTTTTCTGCAATCCATATTTGTATATCAATTTATAATAAATTTTAGACTTTCAAAAGAGAAGTGAAAAAAAATAAGCTGAAATGCCACTCTTTTTATAGATTTAATTAAACTCTCAGTAAACTTTCACGACATTGATCATTAAGCTTTCATTATACTTTTACTGTCTATTTTTAGTTGATCAATTTAATTCAATCAATTTAATTAAATAGAACAAGTTTCGTTACATTTTTTACTGTTTATTTTTAGTNGAATCAATTTAATTCAATCAATTTAATTAAATAGAACAAATTTCATTACATTTTTACTGTTTATTTTTAGTTGAATCAATTTAAGTCAATCAATTTAATTAGTAGAACAAGTTTCGTTACATTTTTTACTATGTTAAATCAATTTAAATCAATTAAATAAACTTCGAATGAGTGTTTACTAAGTTTATTATTTCATGCACAAAATAGTTCGAAATAGAAAATTATCATATATACTTAATGAAGATTATCGACCAGATACTACTAATGCTATTAACATAACTAAAAAAAGAATGAAAGTTTCATGTCCTTGCAACAAATGCGAAGGAAAATTGGTTGATTCTCATACAAAAAAGAGACATGAATCAGCCGATAATGAAATTTCCTCACAAAGTTCTAATGTGAATACACGTCAAGAAGGTCAAGAAGTTTATGAAGATATGGATACTGATGAATCGTCTCATTCGACTTCAATTGAAGTTTTGATGCAGGATATTGAACGATCTGTTGATACTGAAGAAAATCAGGATATAATGGAAGATGATTCATATATCAACATTGATTTTGACTTTTTACCTTAAGAACGCACTTCAAAGTATACCAAATACTCGATTAAACTAATTGAACCATCCGAATCTAAGCAAAATACCAACATTTCAGCAAATAATGAACTAAATGAAATTTTTAAGGATTATTTTGAACTATCTGAATCTGAGCAAAGACAAAGCACTGATAATGAACCAAATGAAATTTTTGAGGATTATTCATATCTTCCCTTGGAATCATTTTATGATGCAAATGTTATGCACACAATCCATAATGATCAATTTTTATGGATATTCTTATGGATAATAAACTTTCAAAAAAGGTTCAATATACCAGAAACGGCAACTGAATTTTTAATAAAATTCATGAAATTAGTTCTGAATGAAATTGGGAGTAATGATTTTAGTATATTTCCAGATTCACTTTACATGGCAAGAAATAAACTTGGTTTGAAAGACCAATTTCAGGCCTTTATACCTTGCCCGAAATGTCACAAGCTTTATGAAAAGGATAAAGTAGAAAACTTTCATCAAAGTGTAACTCCTGCAATTATGAAATGTCATCATGTTGAGTTTTTCAATTCATCAACCTATCAGTTGAATTTATGCCAAGAACCTTTATCTCGACTAACAAAATCATTAGATGCTTCGATCATAATTCAGTCTGAATTGATATATCCATTTGCTAGAATTAATAATCAATTGGTAACAATGCTTCATTGATTTGGTTTTGAAAGTTCTCTTAGACATTGGGCAACTTGGTCAAAGATGGATAACATTTTGACTGATATTTATGACAAAGGCGTCTGGAGAACTTTCAAAGACGATGATTTGACTATTTTTTTCTGACCTGTTGAAGTAGCAGATTCGCATCTCGATCTTATGCTGAACCTTGATTGGTTTCAGTCATATGACAGAATGATGCATAATACAGGAGCGATATATATGGCTATTTGCAATTTGTCATGTGATATTCGCTTCTATCATGAAAACTTGCTACTTCTTAGTCTGTTACCTGGGTTGAACGAAGTTAGTTTGCACAAAATTAATCATTATTTGGTGCCGATTGTTAATGAGTTAGAGTCACTTTGGAATGGAGTGACTCTGAATACAAATAAATGTCTAGAAGGAAAGAGAATTTGTGCAGCATTAATACTTATATCATATGACATTCCTGCTACCAGAAAAATATGCAGCCATGTTTCGGCATTAGTTTCATGTCATAGATACCAAAAGAAGGCCAATTATGAGAATCGTCAGCATAACTTTGCTGGCATGGATGATATGGACAAATGGTTCATTACTCGAGATTTCACTTAACATCATCAGGATGCTTTGGGATAGAGACGCTGTAATTCTAAAACTTTAAGAAAATGATTTGTGAAGCAAACTGGTATTAGATGGTCTGAATTGCTGTGATTATCATATTTTGATCTGATTCATTTTATGACAGTAGATCTGATGCACTGCCTGTTCCTATGCATTGCAAGGTGGATTTAAAGTAAATCTGAATAGATCAAGGAATATTAATGAAGAATATTCTAAATGAAGTGCAGAAAAAGATGAATCAATTTTCCGTACCAGCAGATATCGGTCAGATTTTGGGAAAAATATATTGTGGTGAAGGCTTTTCAAATTTCACTACCGATCAGTGGAAAATTTTTTTTACAATTTATTCAACTGTCTTGCTTTAGGATCATTTGGGAAATGATGATCATAAAATTCTTACATATTTNNTAAGAGTTTNTNAGCNCTTTGTTAATAGAATTGTTNAGGTTGATATAATNNNTGAAGTNCATCAGAAATTAATTGAAATAGTGAAACTAATAGAAAATAATTATGGTCGAGACTAAATTATGCCAAATCTACATTTGGCACTTTATTTATGTGAATGCTCGTTTGATTATGGACCTTTATATGCTTTTTGGTATTTTTCCTTTGAGCNTATNAACGGCNTGCTAGGTAAGTCAAATTTACGTATATTTTTATTAATTTTTGGTTGATTTTACTTACTAATTCTCATATTTTTTAGGCTCTTTGCCTAATAGCCACTGACATATTGAACCAGAACTCATGCGAAGAATAATGTTTGATGCACAGATTATGGCTAAAAGTTCTGAAATAAACCTGAAGGGTATCGAATTACTTGAGAATCGACTGAATGTTAGATCTTTATCAGCAACAGATGAGTTTTTCTCTGATAAGATGTATCAATTTTTACTCCATTCTATAGATATTCAGACCTCAGTGATTACTGAAAGAGAACAATTTCCAGGTGAAATGTTAAGACCCTTATCTGAAGATGTATTATTGTCAAGCAAAATGCTTGACCGAATGGTTAATTATTATATGGTAACCTACGAAATGTACAATTTTCAGAAACTGAATGGAGAAGGAACTGATGATTCAATAATTATTTATGTTAAGATTAACCAATTTGGAAGATGTCAAATTAGTTCTAAAATATTCAGCTCGGCAATATCATCACGACACATTGCAAGCTCTTATGTTTTATCCAAATTTATGACGAATACTGATGAAGTGGACTGCTATCCAGGTCAAATCCAGTATTTTTTCAAACATACAATTGATTTACCTGATGGGACTTTTGAGCACAATGGTATATATTCAATGGTATAAGTCAACAAATTCTCAATTTCATTTTAGCATTAATAATGATCAACAGACTTGTAATGTCAAACTTTGGAGTAAAGATTTTTATCCCGAACATCAGAATTGCATAATACTGGTGCATCACATTTTAGGGAGATTCATTTCCATAAAGTACAAACTATTAACTCGTTAGAACGCGATCAAATACTTAGCAATTAATCCAATTAATAGAAAGTATCATATTTGATAATAAAATATTTTATGTTTATTGTAACTTTTTACATTTATTGTGTTATTTTTTATTATTAAATATTTAAATTCGTATGTTTAATCTATTGGATTAATGAATTATTACGAACTCTATAAAAGTATACAATTCAGCTATCAATCAGATATTTCAAATGTTGATGATGATTGAAATTTAGCCAAAATTTGAAATGAATTAGCTGAAATTTAGTCAAATTGTCACATGCCGAAACTTCTTATTTTGACTAGTAATATTAGACATTAATAAAATTGATTAATAATTATAAACCTTTCCTTTCAAACAAGTTATAATGCAAAATGGAAAACTTGTTCACTTTAAAATATAGATATATTATTAATTTTTTTGATTTAAATAATAACAGAAAAACAAGAAGGTATAAATAAAACAATTTTTATTTGAAATTACCTTATTATTTATAAATGATTAATTATCTTTATAATTTTATTTTCTAGAATTTATAGCAAATCATATGATAATTGTTATATAACATTGATTGATAATTTGTCATTTCTTTGTCAATGATTTTAATAAATCAAGTAATCATTATTCTTAAAGGTAATTTTTTTTATATTTGAAATAATTGAATTAATGAAGTTAGTTAATAGCAAAAAATTAAAAAAATTATCCAAAATATTTAAAAGAAAATTTATAAATTTACACATACACAGATTTTTAATATCACATGATTATATACCTATCACATAATGTATTTATTTACATCATGATCAATGTCATGTGATATATATTAACGCGTAGTTTGTTGACATCATGATGATCATAGAATCATATTGTTTAATATTATATTGTTGGTTTTTTCACACTCTTTTTTCACACTTTTTTTTCTACCATTCTTTAGACCTTTGAATATAATAAAGATGAATGAAACAGAAGAGAATATTAGTCAAGAAAATGTTATTAATAATGAACAATATAATGCTTCAACTTCAATAGCAACTAATATATATTTTCTCTATTCATATTTCATTAATATGTTGCTTTATATTGTTATCTAATCATTTATTTAAAGAGAATTTATCTAACAGATTTATGAAACAAACCAACAATCAATTATTAATAATGAGTCTGATGGATCAGACAAGTCACCCAATTCTTTAGAGTTAATTTCTGGACTTATTTTTCCTAACTGAAAAGATATTAAGAATTGGATATACAAGTTTGCATTAAATGAAGATTTTAACTATAAAATTAGAACAAGTAAATCTGTTCAAGAGATGATATGAAGGATCACTTATGAATGCACAAAATCTGGATCTCACATTTCATAAGTTGCATCAGCAGATTTGATAAAACAGCATATTACTAATTTCTAATAAACTTTATATCCTTAGAAACTTAATGTAACTTGTCCAAAAACAAGTGGCATTATAAAAATCAACTCATTTAATAATGTATATAACCATCTACTGGTCTCAATAACTCTATAAAAAAGAAATGTCCAGGAATGTTATAGAAAATATCCAGAAAATATCTGGAAATTGTCATGTATGTTCGAAAAATGTCCTATAAAATGATCAAACCTTTTGCCTGAAATTTTTTCATGTCCAGAATTTGTACATATCAACTGTATAAATTTCAGACATGATAAATTCTAGACAAATTCTAGATGAATCAGCCAGACAAATTCCAGACATAAAATATCATCAAAATTTTAAATTAGACAAATTCTGAACATAAGAAACTTCTGGATAAATTCTGGACATGAGTTTCTAAAAATAGATAAATTAATTTTGTAAAAAAATCAAAAAAATGTAAAATACACAAAATTGATATTTAAAACTAATCTTTACCTTCTAAGTAAAATTGCAGAGTGAGCAAAAATACTATCTATGATGTAAAGTTTAAAGCTTATAAATAATTATAAATAATCATATAAATGACAATGTATATTATTCATCTTTGGTGAATCAACTTTCCGGACAAAAATCTGACCAGAACAAATTCAGGACAAAAACTGAATATCGGAAATGATCACATTTTGGAACATTTTTCGGATAATGATAATGTCCGAAATTTATTATTCTGAACAATTTCTGGACAGTTTCTGGATATTCTTTTTTTATAGGGTAATCTAAGAAATAGATTCACGATTTCAGAAATTGATAAAGAAAATGATAGCTGATATAAAGAAGTATATTATTTAAGGGTGAATGGATTTAATATTTATATATCTCTTATTAAAGCATGACTATCCAAATCAACCTATTCACAAGAGAGACTTATATAATGCCATTTATCAGTTTTGACAAAAACATAATCTAGGAAATGGAAATATTTCACAAATGCTTTAACAATTAATGGATTGGAAAGATTTGAAATCACTGTGAATTATAAAGACTCGATTAGATCCATTTTCAAGAAGACTCACTTCTCTTTTATGAATATCTTCTATTCAAAGAGAATTATATAGCAAATACAATGATATTGTTATAGTAGATAGTACTTATAACATGAACAAATTCCAGATGATTCTTTGTATTGTAACTGTAATTAATAATAACTACAAAACAAGAATCGTGATATATATGATTATTGAAGATGAAATACTGGACACTTATCATTGGATATTCAATAGTATTTTTAATGAAATGGGTATTGCTCTATGAATTGTCTTTTCAGATTCAGATCCTTCTTTCATTCATTTAATTAAGAATATTTATCCAAATGTCTAGCATCTGTTATGTATATTTCACATAGATTTAAATTTTCAGAAAAAGCTTAAAATAAAATTGGGCAATCAGTTCAAAGAATTCTGTTATAAATTCTATGTATGTCAAAATTCTTTTTGCGAAGAATTATTCAAACTTCGGTAGAGTTAGCTAATTGAATAATATCCAGTAGTATCTAAATACCTGTCTGATACCCTTTACAGTTCTAAAAACTCTTAGGCAGTTCTATGGATCTGTTAACATTTTACAACTGGCATACAAAGTATGCAAGAATTAAGTTGATAAATAAGCATATGCATGACAAATAGATTGCTTTACATCTTTATATAATCTATTGATTAGTATTAATGATCATATTAAGAATGATAAATATTTAGAAAAATTTGAAATTGAAAGAAATGCCTTACCTACAATCAGATTGCTGATGTAGAATACAAGATTTTTTAGTCAAATTGATATGATTATTAAAAATTTTTTGACTTCTAAATAAATTAGTCCATTTGTTATGATATTAATCAAATTAAAGAATGGAATTATTTAATGGAGATGAGTTTATTTAAAAATTTGTTTGAAATACAAGTTTGATTATTAGGGTTTGTGAAGGTTAAAGGGCTAGAAAATTTGATAAGAATATAGTATAAAGTAATTGATTGTTTGGCTCCAGGTAAAAATACATCATTTACTATTATATTAATATCAATTTTTTGTTATCAATCTATATTTGTATCTATAGATAGAAACTGATGATGAAAAAATAACTATGAAAATTAGAGAACAAGAACAAGATATAAAACAAGTTCTTTTCTGATCATTGATTTCAAATTTACCAACAGAAGCAATTCTCAAAGTATAGAATGTAAGAGTAACTAGCACACAGAAAATTGAACATTATGTAGTTCTTCTTGATGAAGGTACATATCTATGTACCTGTCTTCTCTTGATTAATAAGGGGTTGGTATGTTAATATTTCTTCCAGGTTGGTACCTACTCTAGATATGCAATTTTTCACATTAGTATGATTCTGAGTCAGTAGTACCTAAATCCTGATGTTGAACTGAATGCCCTTTTGCAACAATATTCTTCTATACCAGTATGTAATAATACATAATCAGAAGATAACAACATACTATTTGAAAGCCATATCACCTTCTAACATTTCTTTTCCAATTAAGTAAACTCTCATGGTTTTTAATTATCCATAAAATCATCAAAGGTTATGTACACTACCTAGATAAAAGTAGCGGACCTCATATTTTTATTAATTACTCAAAAATGTACATAATAATTGGGGCCAAAATTTTAACTGTTATTAGGTTAATTATATATAAAACTAATATTTGGTTGGCCAGAAATTATTCTTAATACATGCCTCTACCTGGTGTGATATGCTTTCAATTAAATTTGTTAAAGTGTACTTCAGAATTTTATTCCATTCTTCATGCAAAACATGCTCCAATTCCTTCACATTTTTTGCAGATCTGGAACATTTTCTAATGTGCCTTTCTAGCTCTAATCATAAATGTTCAATGGAATTCAAGTCAGGTAACTGACTTGGCCAATTTTCCAACATTTTTATTTTTTTTTTGCTTCAATCCATTTTTTAACATTTTTAGCAGTGTGAACTGGAGCATTGTCATCTTGGAATAAATAATTTTTCCATTAAAATTATTATTAATTGATGGATCCTAGTAGAAACTTGAATTTTAGTTTTTTTCTTGAAATTTGTTTATTTGTTTAGCTGACTGATGATTATCAGCTTTAACAATTTTTTTAGTGCTTTTTAGTATTTACAATTTAAAAGTCTTGGGTGGCCACTTTGTGGCTGAGTTTTAAGACTTTTTTCTTCACAAAAAGCTTGAATAGTTCAGAAAAATGTTGTTGAAAAGCCAAGTATTTTATTAATATTTGCTTTTGTGGTACTACCCTTAAAAAGGCCAATAATTTGGTTGCATTCAGCTTCTGTTAATCGGATATAGTGTAAAGTAGTACAAAATCCTATTTTGTCGATCATATTTGAAATATATTTATAAATAAAGTAATATTTACATCAATGTTTATATAGGATGTAAACTAACACATATTATAATTTCAGCCCAAATTATTATGTACAGTTCTGAGAATTAAGTTAAAAAATAAGATCTGCTACTTTTGTCTAGGTAGTGTATGCAGAATTATCTGGGTTATTAAAAAAGGCTATTAACTGGTCTATTAAAGTTAATATGCAGCATGAATTGTTAAACCTTTTCAAGGGCTTTATTTATGATGTGTAGAATAGACTGGATATGGCTGATATCAATGATCCCATTGTTGATCAGCATAAAGAATAACTGGCGAAAAAGCTAAAAGCAAATGTTGAAAAGGATTTAAATAGGGAAAAGCAGGTTCTAAAAGATAGTAATAATGTTAATGTAATAGAAGATCACAATACTTCATATAACATAGAAGACTTAACAAATATTACAAAAGGCTGAAAGTATGGGAAATGTAATCAATATGGGCATTATGCAAAGACGTGTCAAAACATTTAACATTTAGTAATTTATTGTAAATATGTGTAAATGCATAGTCATTGGTTTAACTTTATTAATAAAATTAATCGCATTTTAAAATCACGTGATAAATATATTTGATCATGTGATACATGTTCGTACATGTAGTGTACAATTAGAAATTGCCTATTTAAAAGCTAAGAAAACTTTTTCTCACTTTTTATATTTTATTAAAAATATGCAGTTTATTTTACAAATTTTTCTCGCTCAATAATTTGTTCAAAATGGGAGTAACTATATCCACCTACTCAGACAAACTCTTTAATGAATATATTCGACCCATAGAGTGCAAAAACATAGGTGACAAACTATTTCCTAAGTTTACTAAAGCCATAGAAGCCTTACACCTTTGGAAAAATGTGAAGAATCCAGATGGCATCGTAAATAATATTGGCCAGTTTGTTAAAGGAGTTTCTGACTACACGTATATCACACCTGCTCCAATATTTCTTATTGGGGAAATCATAAGTAAATTTTATAAAGATATATTAGATGCTAATATAAAAAGTTTAGACAAGGCCCTAGAGGAGCTGACTAGATATGAAATTACCATTGACGAACTCAAAGCGAAACTTGCTGCAGCAGGTCTCAGATAATTGGACTATAGCTGATAATACCATCTACAAAGAAAAAGACACAAGATTTAGAACAGCCTATTTTGGCAACTTCCAGTGGATCAACATCAACAGAAAATACCAATGGCAACACGTTGAGTATTCCAATTGTAATACAGGAAGATCATCACAAATCATCATTACAAAAGATACCACTTCAGAATAATGATCACATGGAAATAGAGAAAGAAATTTCCAAACCTGTCACTTCACCACCTGATAAATCTTCTCAGAAAAAATTAAACCTAACAAGAAAGCAGACAAGTCTGCACTCCCTCTAAAATCCCCTAAAAAGGTTAAGAAGGAGCGCCCTTCTCATATCATCACAGGATTCATGATATTGCCTAAATTAAAACCTAACGTGCATAATGTAATGTTATATGACATTCTGGGTAAATGGGATGCTGAAAAAGTAACAGAGGAGATAAACAAACACTTAGGTTCTCTTGTAAAAGCCATCCTATCAAAATAAGGCAAATACACCTATGTACGGGCCACAATAGTACTGAGAACTTCAGTGCTCAACGTATTTGAAGAAGGTCAATGGCAAATCCTATTAGGCAACACTCTTATTAGATGATTTCTGGCAGACTGGTCTTTAGAATAACGTAGATAAAGAACAGTCTTCCAAGCCGTATTAACTGACTTTGGCGAAGGCTTTGAAGAATACCTCGTATTCCAGGATATGGAATTTATGTTATAAGGTCACTCCATCTTGGAAGTTGGAAAGTGATGCAAAATCCAACACTAACAAATTTAACAAAATAATGAAAGGGTGCCTTCAAGGAGCTTTGGAATCATTAGGGCTGATATAATTGCCAGCCTGGATCTGGTTTTAACCTGTCTGATCCTTATTCCACCATTTAACTATTAATTGCATAAGTTTCCTCCCTGACTGGATGTGATAAATGTTCCTTTGGTATTGACTCTGAGTTGGTTTGGAAAGCCCAGTGGTAAGTCTTGCTGAAAGCATCAGAATGGTCTATAGTAGGATACATGCAGTTATATAGTTTTTCTTTTTTCTTTATGTTTTTATTTTGTTTTCTTGTCCCTCCCAATTTTTTGTAGCTAATGCTACTTCAGTCCCTTCGAAAGTCAGCAGTCAGACGCTAATATCTATATAGGTAGAATTAGATCCAGACATAGTAATAGTGTTATTAGTTCATTTTAATGTACTTCATTTTCCTATTATTTTGCTATACTATTATAAAAATAAAAATAAAAATAAATATTTAAAAAGCTAAGAATAAAAAATGACAAGTAAAATAGTCATCAATTATGATCATTTTATTAAATGGTGAAATACACAATAATCCAAATCTTCATTCAGAAGAACAAGATAAATTAGAAGTTCCTGATGGTAAGAATTATTTTAACGATAACAATATTTTAAATGTCATTCATTTTTAAAATTAAATTATTAAAATAATTTTTTTATAAATTTTTTTTTAGAGATTTAGATACAGATAAATTATAATTTTTTTTTATGCTAAATTTATAGTTAATATTATTATTCATATTTGAATTTTTTTTTGTCTGTTTTTTTTATTATTTTTGAATTATCTTAAACACTAAGACTAGAGTAGTAAGATGTAGTAACATGCCTCACAAAGTTTCTTAGTTTGTAATTTAAATAGTTCATTTTATACTCTATAAATTATCAATTTTGCTTTTAAAATTTAATGTTTATTGTGATGATTTATAATAAATACAAATCAATCATAATAGTTAAATTGATTATGGTTAACCTATAATAATGAGAGCGATAACACATACAGTAACAGTTATTAATAATATTAAAGGTATAAAAACTACAAAAAGGGACATCGTTACCATATTATCAAAATAAATACAAAATTGAGTGGAAAAAAAAATATTGTACTTCTTCAATCCAAATATTTCGTA
>QKYT01000817.1:10690-32693 GCA_003550305.1 Glomus cerebriforme | reverse complement strand
CTAATACAAGGAGAATCACCCATCTCCCTGTTTAACTAAAATAAAAAAGAAACCTAATACAAAGAGAATCACCCATCTCCTTGTTTGTCTAAATAAAATAAAAAAAAAAAAAAATAAAATATAAAAAAACAATGAAAGACTAAAAAAAAAATGCAACGAAAAATATAATTGAATAATAAAGAAAAAGGATATATCTTATCTAATAATTTCCCGGCATATTCCTCTTTGTTACCCTACCATTACATTAGCTGTATTGCTCTTTTCGGAGCTTCATTAATTAATACAGGGTGGTTTTGAATAATTTTATTAATTTGGCTCGAAATCTGATTTTTTTCAGAGGAGTTTTGAAGTTTTTGGCCTGCACTGATAAATTGACTAACACTTTGCTTTCATCTAGTCCTGGCACAGAGTTCACATGAGGCAAGGTCTTCAAGCGGGTGATCAAATTCGTCCATAGCGGTCTCTCCAACATAGTGATGTATTTTCTTGTCATACTGAGGTGCTGAATTATAAATAACAGACATGGAGTCTGAGAGTGCATTATTTGCCAGTGTAGCTTCTTATTGTTCGAATAATTGATTCCTTGATAGCCATATATAACGATGGAAGGCTTTTAATACCCGAATCATATAATACTCAATTGGTCTTCCTTCCTCTTTTCCTTTTCCAATCCTTTCCTCTCTTTATTTTTTTTCTTATACTTCATTATTTTGCCATCTCTTCTTTTCCATATTATCACATTTCTTTTTCTTTCTTTTCTCATATCCATAATACAACATATAAAATATGTCAAAGTACAAATCAATTAGTATGCTTGTTATTAAGGGCAGGTGTTTGTAAAGTCATAATAGGTTTTATGTGTCTTGTAAAGCTTTTATCTTGTTGAAAAATTGCAAAATGTACAAGTATAACCAAAGTTATGATTAATAATAATTTTCATTTTTCATTAAAAAAAGTTCTCTTTTTATATCTTTTGAATATAGTATGAAATATGACTCATTGTTTTTTGATTTTGATCATAAAATTTAATAATATCGATAATTCCTATCATTATGATTTATTTGTTAATAAAGAAACTTCTAGAATTTTTAGCTTAGCATCGCCTGTGTCAGAATGTGTACGTACACATGCTCAAACTAGCTTAATAGGGCATTAAATACATTGTGGCTAATAATATGTCTGATATTAATTTTTTTTATCTGCCTCACCTCGCACCCTTGAAATTTAGCGGAGTAAGAAGTATAGTAATTTTGAAGTTAACTTTTATAATAGTATTACAATAAGTCATAGTTTTATATTTTGAATACTAGGAGGAAATCATGAATCATTAATATACTATCATATGAACATAATTTTGCGTGATACATGATACATAAAAGTATAAATTGTATAAATTAAATCATAAGTAGTTTGTGTGATGTTACTTATTATACTTAATTTATTATTGTATTGTTTGTAGTTTTGACTCATTTTATACATACTTACTATTTTTAGTATCGACACCCACACAGTTTTGGAGAAAGTGAAAAATTTGGATTCTTTTTTATAAATGGACATAAGCAATTCAGTCAGTAAACAGATGATGAAAAAATCACTAAGAAGAAAATATCAGAAAGATAGTAAAGCCAATGATGGATGTTTTTACGAAAAGAACAAATAACAAAATAGAGAATAATAAAATTGTTGAAAAAATCCACTGTAGAAAGGGCCTAGAAGAGCAAAATTTATTCATTTTATTCATTTCTCTCAATAATGTTTTAATATCGAGTCTTTCTTCTGGATTAGCATCCCAACATTGTTTCATATTTTAAAGGAGTCAAGAGTTTGCCAACTATGACAACTGCTCCTTTACAAACGAAGTTGTGATGGGCTATAGCAACAAAGTATAATTAACAATCAAATGAAAATTGTTAATGTTCCATCAACATCCATAAAAATTTATTCAACAGAGACAACAATAGTCAAGTGAATAATTATCATTTAGATTAGAATATGGAAAGTCCGAACAAATAGGCATAACAAAAACAGACCATATTGCTTTCATGGTTGAAACAAATTAAAAGGAAATCTAGAACAGGAAATTTACAACTTTAGAGTATATGTCAAAGCCTAAAGTGAATCCAAAATTCGAATTATGAACAAAAGGAGAAATGACAATCTACAAAATTCAATATAAAGGAATAAAATCAATCTCTCAGATTTGCAGTTTCTCCCATTTTTTTTTATAAAGTAAGGATATGATATAATAATCAAAGTAAACAAATATAAATATATACTAAGATATGTGTAAAAAATTGACAGATAAACAAATAGTCAAAAACATACAATATAAGACAAATGGAGCATTATATAAAAGATTGCTGGGTGGGTCTATGGAGGAACATTCTAAAACAAATAGCTATTACATAAAATCTTAATTTTTAATTTATTATTTAGTAGAAGATATAAATAATTTCAATATTTAAATCCTACAATTTAGATTTTTTTTTTTTTTTTGGACTTTAAATATAACCTTTATTTTATTTTTTTTTATAATTTGTGATTTTCATCAAACTTATTATATAAAAATTAATGGAACAAGTAAACAGAATAATAAAAATAATAATAAATTATTGACATAAATACAAATACCTAGATGCAATATATTAATAAAATAAAATGATTGAAGGTTTAATAAGTTTCTCTTTAATTATTAAGGAAATTATTGGAATTCTATCAATCATTACGATGGATGATACTATGCCAATTAAAATCTGCCAGGGAAAATTTAATAATATTAAAGCACCTCGATTCATAAATGATATATTTAAACAATGTGTAGATGCAGATTCATCAAAAAACTAACTATAGAATATTTATTTTTTATATTTATAGAATCTCTAAAAATTGATTTTTATTATTAATTATTTCTCAAGGTAAATATTTTAACGATTTAATAATTCCGATCAAGATTAAATCATAAAGATTAGGCAATTGAAATTACAATTGTACAACAGTATTAATCTCGAAGTAAAAAAAAATTAACAGGCTGATGCGATCGACGGACGACGGGGATACTAAATTCAATAATGCAGGCCAACTTTCTTAATGCTTTAATACGTTACAAAAATGGTTACAAGCAAAAAGATCCACAAAAATAACTACCATAATTATTTGTTATTTATTTGTTCCATATCATCGTTCCATACATTATAAATTTCCGTAATAATTCTATCTGGAAATTCTAAGAATAGTTTTTTTGCTTAGATTATTTCCTATTAAGGGATGTTAACAATATTTCACTTTCTTGAAACTTCTAAAAAAAGTATCACAAAAAGTCCATTTTGGGATATACTGTAGGGTGTGAAACTCCGAAAATTTTGATTAATAAGGGGGAGGGGAGACTTTCATGTTTTTTTTTTAAAAAAAAAAAAAAATAATTCTTAAATTTTTTTATTCACTAACTTAATACAAAATATATTATCGATATGTCAAATTCTTTTAATAAAAATAACAAACGAACTAATGAAGATGAGGATCAATCAAGAGAATCAAAGTGTCCTCGTATTAAAGTTGATGATTTAACTTTGGATGATACGATGGATGTAGAATATTCACGTTCTTTCATATCTCTATCACCTTCACCTTCTCCATCTTCACCCGCTTCACCATCTATAACATTTCAAGATTATAATGGAGTATCAAATAAATTGGATAAAATGAGTTTAGATAATATTGAAATTGGACTTAACGTAATTATAAGTGGATTGGATACATCTAATGTTGCTAAAAATTTTTCAGTATTTGCACCATTTATAACATCATTTCTTGATATAGGAAGTCAAATTATAAAATTATATAATCAAGCCAAACATAATAAAGAAATCTGTGGTTTACTTATAAAGAGGTGTAATTTTGCCATGGCTGCCGTAAGGGATTTAGATATCAGAAGAACTGAAAATGTGAATTTTTTTTCTAAACAAGAAAATTTAAAATTGTTTGTAGAATTTATTAAATGTATGAAGAAAATTCAAAATTTTATCGCAGAAATTAGTCAATTAAAAATATTCAAAAAATATTTATACGCTAATAAAATTGAAGAAAACTTTACTTGTCTTGTAACAGAATTTGAAGGATATATGAGTAGTTTGAATTTTTCCTTTACTATACAATCAAGAGATGAATTATCGGTAATTAAAAACGAAATTAAACAAATCAAAGAAATATTAATATGTTACGGAGTCTCTGATGATAGACAATCTCAACAAAATTTTTTCGATGGAATGAATACAGTAACTGAGAAAAACATAGAATTTCAAAAACAAAGTAAACATAAAAAAATTTTAAATTCATCTGAATTTAAAAATTTAGAAAAAAATGAACCGTTACTTCATGGTAAACAATATCGTAAAACAAATCTTTGTCCTTCAAAAAAAATTGAAAAACGTACATCATATACCAATTGTGAGGATTTTTGTTTTAAAGAGTTTTCAAATAATTCTTCCACTCATTCAGTAGATCACGATGAAACTCAAATTGAAATTAGAAGACAAGTTAATATTCTTAAAGAATTAAAAAATTCTGATCATATTATAAGATTTTTTGGTGTTGCTCAAGAAGATACTAAATATTATTTGGTTACTGAATGGATGAAACATGGAAATTTGCACGAATATTATACAAATTTTAGAGATAGTATAGATTGGAAAACTAAAATTAATTTTGCTTTGGATATTTGTCGTGGTGTCGCTTATCTCCACGAATGTGAAGTAAGTTAAATTAAAAATCGCTTTTATTTTTATTTTTTTATCGATATATTAAAATTTTCTTTATAAAATTTAGATCCTTCATCGTGATATTCAATCAGCTAATATTTTAGTTAATGAACATCATAAAGTTAAAATAGCAAATTTTGGTCTAAGCAGAAAATTTTCTGATATTACAAGAAACATTTTACAAAGTCTAGAAAATATAAGATATATGGCTCCGGAAAAATTATTAATAAATAGTAGTGATACAAAGAAAAAGAAGGTCTCTTACGATGATAGATGTGAAATTTACAGGTAAGATATTAAAACTTATCTTAAAATATAAGATAATTAAGATTATTATAATTAATTTACCTTTTTTTTTTTTTTTATTATAGTGTTGGAGCATTATTATGGGAAATTGCTGAACTGAAAAAACCGCACTCTGATCTTAATAAATCAGAAGCAATTGTTAGTATTAGAAAACGTGTCAAGGAAAGATATTGCTTACCATTTTCAGATGATGTTCCACATGAGTGGAAACATATTGTTTCTAAAGGTAATTATAAATAATTTTTTTTTTTTTTTTTTTACTAAAAAATAAAATCAAATCCTTAATCTTTTTTAAATGCGATATTTTTTTTTTAGCCATGGAATACGATCCAATGTGGCGTTATAAAATATCAGACATTTGTCTTGATTTTTATAAATTGAGTGAAAAATATTCAGATGTAAGGTCCAAATCTCCTTCGTACTATGATGATGATGCCTCAACGCCCAGAAATTATTCAGAGAATGAAAAAAGTTCAACAATTAATAATAATAATGAAAATGCACTTATTACAATTCTTTCCGTCGACGACGCGATTAATGAACACAAATCCCCAAATGGAAATAAACGATTAGCATGGCATAGTTTTTCATTTCATTCGCATACTAATATTGAAGCAAAATATTGGGTTGGATACTATTATTATCATGAAGATATTCCCGAATTACAATTTATTAGTAGTGAGCAAAGAATAGGAATTGCTATAAAGATATTTAAAGAAACTGCAGAGGAGGGAAACCCTTTGGCTCAATTAGAATATGGATTGTGTTTATGGAAAGGTGAAGGTATTGATATAAATCCTTTTGAAGCTCTCAAATATTTAAAATTAGCAGCCAATTCAGGAAATTCTGTGGCTATGTATATTATTGGAGAAGCTTATTGGATTGGTAGTAATGGTGTTGAACAAGACACGGAGCAAGGTGCTCATTATTTAAAACTTGCTGCATCAAGAAATCATCATAAAGCTGAAGAAATGTGTATTGCAAATAATTTAATTTAAGTGTTTATTGTACTCTAGATTAGCACATCTTGGCGCATTTTCAAAGGAAGTTTAATTAATAAGATTAGGAAGAATTTAAATTTTATATTTGAAGAAAATTTTTAGCATGTTTATATGTTTAGGGATAGATAGAAACTTTATTATTATTAAATAAATTTTTTATGTATTTATTTACTGTTTCATTCAATTGTATCCACGCATGCCTATTCTTGGTTTATTGCTAATCGTAAAATATAAATAATTAAAAATGCAAATTTTTACATTCAAATAGAAAATGGCGCGAATAGCGTAATTATTTTAATTGACAACTTATAAATATAAATGTAAAAGTAGACTTTTATCATCGATGTGTACGATAATATTTGATGGATTTTATGGGGTTTTGTTTGTTTCTAATTCTTGAGATTCTTTTTTCTTTTCTTTTTTTTTTGTATTTTTTAATTTTTACCTAAATAAACGTGTTTCCTCAAAATTTGTGCTACAATATTTTCTTTATATTTCACCTTCATACACATTTATGTCCTAAATTTTCAAAATAACAGCAAACAGAGCAAGAGAACTTATATATCTGATATCAAATTTATCCCACATCCGGTTTATGATAACTTATATTACGCCACTTCACGGTAGTTGCAGTCATATTTTCAAAATAGCTTGTTTTAACAGCTAATTCTTCAATATGAGTGGTTATATTTAAAACAGTCATACAGAACAAATTTTAAAAAAATGAGCATTGACCGGTGCAGAAGAAACTGATTTCGGTTTTGCCAGAGTTTTTGTTGGTGAAGCTGATGCTGAAGCTGATGCTGATGTTGAAATTAATTCCTTGTCAAAAATAAAGAAACAGTTCCTATTCAATTTATTTTGTAATATTTATATATTTTTTTTTATCGGTGCTCGCTAAAAATCACCAGTCATATTCAATTTCACTTGAATGAGAAACCCAACTAAAAGAGATCAAAAAGCGCATAATGCCACTAACACCGGCCTTGTGCACAAAATTTCATGGTGATTGTCTATAAACTGGGGCAGTTACAAATTTCTGCAGCATCGTTGAAATGTTCTTTTATTGTTTTTATTTAAAAAATGATTTTTCTTTTTAAAATTAATAGGTTCGGATGGCGCAGTAATTTTTTTTTGTTGTACAAATATTATTTTTGTAACACGGCACTTACCAATAGAAATTTCGTGTCACGTCAACAAATATATAAATGAGAAAATAATAAGGGTTATGCTTAAAGGGAAAATATTTTATGCAATAATATTTCGATTATTTCTCTTTAAAACATGACAGATAATAAAAATATTGATACAAATGAATGGATCAAAGATGGAATTGATAGAGAATATATTAATTATCATGATTATAATGAATTTCAGAATATAGATTGCATAGGTACTGGAGGGTTTGGTAAAGTTTATCGAGCTAATTGGGCGAGTTCAAATACTATTGTTGCATTAAAATCTTTAGAAAGTAGCAGTTTAATGAAAGAAGTTGTTAATGAGGTATATAAATTTGTGATTATTCATAATTGTTTTATTTCTTATATTTAAAAATAAAAAATTTGCGCTAACGATTCTAAATTTTTAGATAATATTAATGCATAAAGTTAATTTTCATACAAATATTATTCAATTTTTTGGTATTACTGAAAGAAAAAGTAAGTACAAATGCTATAACTCATTTTTTTTTTTTACTTTAAATGTATCGATAAATTTATTCATTCATTTTAATTAAGATAATACAGGTTCAAGTTATTTGCTTATTCTTGAATATGCAGATAGTGGTACATTAAGAGATTATTTAAAAAATAATTTCTCAAAATTAGATTGGAATTTTAAATTGCAGTTTGCAATTCAATTTGCTGATGCAGTTTCATGTATTCATCAAAAAAATATTATTCATAATGATCTAGTAAATATAATATTTTATTTTATTTTATTATCTTAATTGCAAATATTAATCATGTATGTTAAATATATATTTTTTTTTTTAAAAAAAACAGCATTCTAAAAATATATTGGTTCATCAAAATACGATCAAATTAGCAGACTTTGGTCTTTCATGTAAAACTGAAGCATCAAGTTCTACAGAAGAAATTTTTGGAAAGGTACCTTATATTGATCCACAATTCTTCAAGAAGCAAACAAATAATGATAATCGATATATAGCAAATACGAAATCAGATGTATACAGTGTTGGTGTTATCCTATGGGAAATATCATCCGGACAAATACCATTCTTTGAATTTCATAGCGGATCTAAATCATCTAATAATGTGGCAATATTAGGTGAAATTTTAGAAGGAAAAAGAGAAACTCCAATTCCGGACACACCAATTGATTACGTTAATATCTATACAAGTATGAAACCTGACATATTGCTTTTGATTAATTATTGTAAAAATGCTAATTTATTAATTTCACATAATTTTTAGAATGTTGGCAAGATAGTCCAGACGATAGACCAGATATGCAACAAGTATTTTTTAAATTAAAATCAATTAATTTGAACCAAAATGATAAGAAAACTTTTAAAATGAAAGAATATGATAAAGAATTTAATTTAGAAATAGCAAAACATGAGGTTGGAACCAAAAGAAGGGATAATGAGGGAGATAATCAATCAGCTAAATATCCTCATTTAAAAATTATTAAAGTAGAAGAGCCGGACATGAAAATAGATTCTCCAAATTATAACCAATCTTTATTTTCTTTAACTCTATCTCCATCTTCTCCTTATCCTTCGAGTAGTATGACTGTCTCAATTTACGCACCATTAATAAAGCAATTTTTTGACATAGGAAAAGAGATCGTAATATTATATGAAAAAGCAGAACATAATAAAGAAATATGTAGCCTTCTTTTACAAAAATATAATTGTGCAAGAATTGCAGTTCAAGATTTAGATATGAGAAAGACCGAAAATGTGACCTTCTTTTCTAAAAAAGAAAATTATGAATTATTTAGAAATTTTATTATATGTATGCAAAGAATTAGAAAATTTATTGGAGATGTTAGTCAATTAAATAGGGTCAAAAAATATTTTTTCGCAAATAATATTGAATCAATTTTTACCGAACTTATAAATGAATTTGAAGGATGTATGAATAGTTTGAATTTCTCATTTTCCGTACAATCTAGAAATGAAATAATGATTATTAAAACTGAAATTAGACAACTCTCGGAATTAATATTAAATATTCATGGAGTTCCTGACACTACACAATCAAAACAAGATTTTTTTAATGAAATTGGATTAGTGACTAAGAAGAATAAATATTTTCAAGAACAAAATATCTATAATATTGAATTTCAAAATTCAGTTGAAGAAATAGAACCATTACTTGAAGGTCAATTTCAAAAAACTAATGTTGTACGTTCAAAAAAAATTGAAAAACGTATAGCATATAATGATTTTTCTGAATATTGTTTTAAAGAATTTTCTGATAATTCATCATCATTATCTATGAATCAATCTAATACTCAAATTGAAATTAGACTTCAAGTTAATATTCTTAAAGAATTAAAAAATTCTAAACATATTATAAAATTTTTTGGTGTCGCTCAAGAAAATTCTAAATTTTATTTGGTTACTGAATGGATGGAATTTGGGAATTTAAATGAATATTATACAAATTATAGAGAGAATATGAATTGGAAGACTAAAGTTAGATTTGCTTTGGGTATTTGTCGTGGTATTTCTTATCTTAATGATTGTAAAGTAAGCAAAAAAAAAAGATTTATAAATCATAAAATTTATTTTTAAAAAAAATTTAATTCAAATTATTTTTATTTAGATTCTTCATCACGATATTCGATCGGAAAATATTTTAATAAATTATGATCATGAGGTTAAGATAGCAAATTTTGGTTTAAGTAAAAAATTTTCAGAATTTACAAGAAACATTTCACATAATATTGAAAATGTTAGATACATGGCTCCAGAAAAACTATTAATAGAAGAAGGGCTATCTCATGATATCAAAAGAAAAAAAGTTCCTTATGATTCTAAATGTGAAATTTACAGGTAAATATTATAAATTATTTCAATAACAAATTTTAAGCAAAAATTTAGTAATAATTATATATGTATATTTTATAGTGTTGGAGCATTATTATGGGAAATTGCTGAACTGAAAAAACCTCATTCGGATATTAATAATACAGAAATGCTTATTAGTATTAGAGAACGTGTACGTAAAAGATATCATGAACCACTTTCAGATGATGTACCTGATATTTGGAAATTTATAGTTAAAAGATGTGAGTGGAATGATTTTAAAAAGCACATATTAATTTTAAATATTAATCTAAATTTTTTCCAATTCCAATTAAGCTATGGAACATGAACCAGAGTGGCGTCCTAGAATATCTGAAATTTGTTTTGAACTTTATGGATTAAGCAAAAAATATTCGGATCAAATTCCTAAATCCCCTTCGTATATGTCTGATGAAGATGAAAGTTTAATAATAGATCAAATGAATTTATCATCTATTGCTACAGTTCTCTCTGTTGAAGAAGCGATTCGAGTACACAAAACAAACGGAAATAAACGATTAGCGTGGGAAAGTTTCAAATATCATTCAGAAATAAACAGTGAAGCAAAATATTGGTTAGGATATTATTATTATTATGCAGAAATTCCCGAATTACTACAATTAAATCAAGATGAAAGGCTTAAATTTGCTTTGGAAATATTTAAAGAGACCGCTGATAAAGGAAATCCATCTGCTCAATTAAGATATGGAATGCATTTATGGAAAGTTGCTAATTATCCTGAGGCCATTAGATATTTAGAATTATCCGCTAATTTTGGGAATTCAACTGCTATGTATAACATTGGAAGTGCTTATTATAATGGTAATTGCGTTGAAAAAGATCAAGCCAAAGGTGCCGAATTTTTGAAAGGTGCTGCTATGCAAAATCAACCTAAAGCTATAGAAATGTGCAAGACATATAATATAGCCTATAAAATATAAATAGTATATCTCAACGAAAATTTTTTTAGTATTTTTATTATTATATTTACTGTTTACATTTAAAAATTTAAAAATTTTATTTTTTTATAGCAGATTCTAATTATTTTAATAGTGGATTTGTTGATATATATATATCAATAATTATGATAAAACACGTTATATTAATTATTTTCCTTCCCCTCATTTTTTTTTCTCTAATAAAATAAATTTTTTAAAAGAATCAAATATTAACGAATTGTGACATTATTTTCAATAACACTATAATCAAACTAAATTTTTTCATACATTGAAATAAGGAATCTGCTTATTTTATACAAGAAATTTCGTTTGAGATATTGGTAACTTCTTTGTTTGTTATGAGCAATGTAGAAAATGGTAATTTGGCATCTAAGGTAATAATAACTGATCATAGATAATATTGATAATATTAATACAGACAAGTACTATATATAATTATAATTTATTACATTCCATTCTTTAGAATCACATTTGGCTTATTGTTTTCAATAATATTTATCAATTTCCACTACTTATAGAAGATTTATTTTGATTTTTAAATTGTTTTTGTTCATGACACAAGATTAATTTTTTTTATTACCTAAAAAAACCATTGCATTTTACTCATAGATGCAAGTTAAACATACAGAAAATATGCCAAAAGTTTCTTTCTTATAAAGTTAACAAAAATTCACTAAAAATTCTTGCACTGTCTTCTGATAATTGATATACAAAACTCAGCATGATCATCTTAGTCCATGCGATAATAACATTTATTGGTGCAAAATGTAAAGGATATTTATAAAAAAGAAATAAAAAGAGCAACATACAGTAGAATGATTTCAAATATAGAAATTTTTTACATCTGCATTATTTTACAGCTCATGCAAATAAAATTAAATTAAAAAATAACAAAATTTTTAATAAAGTCAGACTTGTCAATAATAAATCACAAACATGGTAAACGAAAGAAATCCAGAAATCAAAAATAAAGTATTTTGAAAATGCCTGATTTCTTCATCTTTCCGTTCTTAGGCATCAAAAAATTTGTTTCACGACAGACAATTTACTGATGATATTATCCAAGCCATTTACTGACGAACTATTTTACTGATAAGTCATTTTGCCGAATCTCTTCCAATTTCGAATAAGGCAAAGAAAGGCATTATTCTTTAATGCAAGACTATAAATATTTTTTTTTTCAAGGTTAACTCTATTTACGAATATTGTTCTTGTTGCTAACGCATGTCCCCAATTTGCAATATATGTATATCAAACCATATAATATGGAAACGATTATTGATCATAAACTTTTAAAATTATAAACGGGCTCATTAATAGCTTTGTTGCAAATAAAGATATTTGTGTGATAAAATTCACTAAGTCATAAAGCGAACTGATTATATTTCGTTTAAATTGCCCGCTTACCTAAGAAAAGTGAAAAAAAAAATCTTGATAAATCAAGGATTTGTATTATTATAATATCCGTTCCGGAACGCCGATTGACCATAATCAGTATATCGGGACGTCACGACGGTTCATGTGTATAATATTGTTTTTATATCAGCAAGAGATTAAATGAATTTTTTCAACAATTATAAAGGAAAATAGTTAACAAATACAAAGTTAAGAATATAAATTATATTTAAATATCTTTTAATTAATTAATCTGTTCTTCTTTTAAATATTAAAGGTATTGGGTGTGGTCCCATAGTTCCACTACTTTCAGATGCAATTTGTAATTTATCTTTATGAGTACTATCTGCCGGTAAAGATACTTCATATTTTCTTACTGTATAAAGAAATTAATTTAGTAAAATATAATAATAATTAAATATATGAACCATAAAATCAACTTACATAAAGCGCACAACGTTATTCTTTGTTCCATGAGTGAAAAATTAACTCCTAAACATCTATTTATAATTATATATATATAAAAATTTTTGGTTATTTTATAAAAATTAAAAAATTCAAACATGATTGATTATAATGTACAACTTACAATCTACTACCACCACCAAAACTTAACCAAGCATGATTATCACGCTTTTCATTCTGAAATCTCTCAGGAATAAATTTTTCAGGATCTTTCCAATTTTTTGATGAATGATGGATTCCATAAATAAATGATAATATGGGTGTTCTTGCTGGAATTACATGGTTGCAATATCTTGTGAATTAATTCTTCGTGGTAAACTTGCAACTTTAAATATTTTAATTTTTTTTAAAATTAAATAGAATAGTCAATTAAAATTGATAAGGTCACAAATTTCAAAAGTTTAAATAATAATTTATACCGGAGGATATAATCTTAAATTTTCATTTATGACCATATTCATATATTTTAATTCTTTTTGTTGTTCCATGCTTGGTGTTAAGCTATTACCAAGGAATATATCCTTGTTCAGTCCAGTGACTCCAGTCCGGTCGCCTATTTGAGTACAGTCATGTGCATTTTACTGCGGACTCTGCGGATTTTGAGTCTTTGATTTCTTCTTCTGTGAGGAAGTAATGGTACTATGCTCTTACTTCACTTTTTTTTTTGACCGAGATATATTTAAAAAATTAATTTCAGCCTCAGCCTCAGCCTCAGATTCTGATTTAGAAGAATTCTGGACTGATTTTGACAATCATTTTAAAACAACGAGTATTTAAATATTTTCTTTTTTTTTTATTAGTAGCAAAATTAGCAAAATTAGTATGGCAAATTATTTACATTTTTTTTTATTCGCATTATTCTTTTTCTATTCTATATTTTTTTCGCGTCATTTTCTATCTATACTTCGCGTTATTTTCTTTCTTTTGTGCCATTTTTTTCCGACTTTTTTTTTTACACTACATTTCTACCTTTTTCTTAAAAAATATGAGCCGCTCTACACCTGAAATATTAGATGATGTTAGTTAATATACACAAATGATAGATTTTAGCGCAGAAAATCAAAGATTATCACTAAAAGAACGTCAATTGGAAATAGAAGAACGTCTTGAACCTGAAAGAATAGAACTTTTAAAACTGAAAAGGGGACTTAATATACATTAAAGTTTTTATTATTATTTTTGAAAAAATCTTTACAATAAAGTGTTTACATAGTTTCTTGTTTTAATTCATTTATAGTAAAATAATTTTGTTAAACAATTGTATTGTAAAAGTTATAAAGTTCTTAAAATTGTTATTAAAATTATTGTAATATTTGAATAAAATTTAAAGTTAAAAAACTTTTTTTTTTACAGTCAACAGCTCGATTAGTTCATTACTAGACATTCGGAATCAATAAAAATCAGAGTCAGGTGAGAACTGAGCCCGGTGACTGTCTACATAAAATACACATGACTGTACTCAGAAAGGCGATCGGACAGCACTGAGTAAGGTATTACTGATCACCAAGAACATGGAATATTTCATCACGATTGTGAATGGATAAAAGATATAAAATAGTTGCCAAGGAATTTGCAACTAATTTCATTATTAAATAAATATACGTTAATAAATATAATAAATAAAATAAATAATCAAACACAATAAATATTAATGTTTTTTCTTACTACTATCATGACCAGCCAACATAAAAATCGCAATATTATGCTATAAAATAAATAAGAATACTAATATTTAATAAATTTCAAAATAAATAATATAAATTTATAAAATATAATTCTTGCTCGTAATTCTGTACTTGTTAAAGTTGGATTTTCTGGATCACTACAAGCTGTTACCATATTCTCTAATAAATCAGCAGAATTACTATTTATTTTTTTATCTATTTCTCCATTTTCATTGCTTGACGTTTGTTTTCAACAATTCCATCATATAAACTGAGTTTTGCTACTTTTTTATATGCTTCAGTACGTGGACAAATATATTCAAGGTATGACAGAATAAAATATATTGGTTTGCTCAGTTCTTCTAACACTTCATTATAAGTAGTAACATATACGTTATTTGGCTTTTCAAGATTATGATTATAATAAATATCAATCAATCCTTAAATTAGATAAATATATAAATACTGTATATATATATATTATATTGTATCTTATTTTGAAATCAAAACCAAAAGCAGCTATTCCGAGAATATCTAAAGTCAATTTATTATAATTAAGTTGGGTTATTAGTGTAATTCATATATTTCATAAATATTTTATTTTTGATAAAAATGAAAAAATAAAGCTTTTGTAATTAACTTTACTAAATATCTTAAAATTTACTTCAATATATATGAGTTAAATATATTATAAATAAACTTTTGAAATACATAATATTACATGCCGATTAGATATAGTTGATTTATCCTCCCAAAATGTTAAATAATACTAAAATCAGACCACTAAAAAATAATGAAAAAATATCCAATATTTAGAAAACCTTTGAGTCCACAGCATAATTTAGATTCTAATGAATAATTAATTATAGCGAGAACATTAATCATATACAATTTATAGGGTTTGATTTAATTATTTTACTATTCATTTCAAAATATATTGTTATTATTTATTATATAATACTTTTATTGTGTAATTTATAATATATTGTTACTACTAATTGTAAAGTTAATGTTAATATTGATTGTGAAATATATTGTTGCTATATATTGCAAAATATCTTTACAAACCATGAAACATTATCTTAAAATGATTTGTATACAATGTATTGTGAATATTAATTTTACAATACAATTAAAAAAATAATGGTTACATATATGGCAATAAAAAAATAAAAAAGATAAAGCTAGATGATTTAGAATAATATGATATACTGTATTTAATCTGTTATTCATTGCAATATAGCAAATATAAATCTACAATGTTGAAATTATTGTATAAATAAATTTGGAGAAACAATATGAGAAAAAATTCCTTTCTTATGCATCCCAGATACTAAGAGCATTAAAAAGCCTTTGCAAAGGTCCCTTAAAAATTTTCATTTCTTCAGAAAATAAGGCCTGAAGTTTTGTTTCTGCCTGTTCTTGAGTTTCAGATTTATCTCCATGGAATTCTTTGTTACTTTGAATTTTCATAATATTAACATTTCATAGTCACAAAGTAACATATTAACACCTTTTAAAACCTTTTCCAACTCTAAAGTTGATGCTTTTTCAGAATCAGTGTAATTTATCCTTCCATTTTTAACTTTCCTATAAATAGCAAATTGTACTTTTAACCATACATTTGCATTTAAATTCCCTTGTACTGCACTACAAAAATATGATATCCAATCTCGGTAATCACTTAAAATATTCTTATTTTCTAATTTTTCTAATAACTTATTCATAAGAATCAAAATATCTTCAGTGATGGAATTCTGTTTAATCATCATGTCAACTAAATGTGTCATGTTATCATCTAGGTTAGCCAGGTTAATTGCACAATAATTCAAGTTTACATTCATTTCTTAGACTTTCATTTTCTTCAAGCTTCTTTTTTAAGGGTGTATAGAGACTAGAATTTCTAAGACTCAAAGACTCAGACTTAATCTCAACCTCCATAACTTATCTATTTCTACATTGAATTGCAGTTCTACCAGGAATATTCTGAGCAATATTTTTCCATACATCAACATTATCCAAAGAATATTCTTTGATAATTTTAAGTATATTACTCGCCAATTGCAGTCTGCATGTTTTGAAAATAGCAGATCAGATTCTGAAACATGACTTCTTCTTATGTCTTTCATTTTTCGCATGAAGTAAAAGTTCATCTTCTTGTAAATTCCATTTATCAGGTTTACATATAACATTATAATAATGTTTATATAATTGTATTGGAGTTCTATTTGGAAGATAATGTTGATGAATAAATTTCCAATTGATTCTATTACCTTTAAGTAAAGAAGTTTCTTTTAATGCTTTTCTTAATGTTAAATGTTCAAATTCTGAAAAATTTTTTTGCTTTGACTTTAAAGGTTTTAATATATCTCTCCATCTAGCCAAACAAGACAAGATGAGTAATGAAGAAGATTATTTTTTTTTGTTAAGTATGTTATTAGAAAGTTTGAGAAAATTTGAGAAGTATATATACCTATCTGAATACATTGTGACTAATTAGACTATTTCGATTATGATGGAATGAATTATTATTATGCAAATTTGGTCATACAGTTGACCGTATTTGTCTAAATCAATCCATTTTTAAGTATTTTTGATCAGATTAGTAAGTAATAACATGCGATTTGATCTAATCACAATAAGAAAATAATAAAAAATCATTATTAATATCAATCATACTCTGAATAATATAAAATAGTCATCAAATATGTTCCCTTTGGTAATACAGAGTACTATTATAAATAAACGAAAAAAAAAAATTTCTTAAAAAAATAGCGTAATTCAGTACAATATGAGTATTTGTTTAATTTATTACATTTTTTTCTTAATAAATTTAATAAATACAATTTTTTTTCCTGCAGACCGTACTTGATCAAGTGTGGGAAAATCCATTACTTTTTTTATAATAATCTTACAATTTTTTACTAAATTAACTACCTCATTTGTCATTAAATAAAATTAAAATTAAAAGGATATCTTTTTCAAGCCTTTAATGTATCCGCCTGATCAATTAACCTCTATTTTTTAATTTTTTGCTTTTAATTGAGCACCCATTTTTTGAAATTATGTTGAAATCACACAAATTACATTGCAGATCGCTTTAATTTATGTAACTAATTGTGTAATGTATCATTTTTTTTAGAATAATGGGCAAAATGAAATAGTGTACTGCGGCAAACTGGTAGGTGGCGTGATTATTAATTAACCTATTAATTTTTTTAATTTTTTTTTTAAACAAGTTCTATAATGTCTATTGAAAACTAATTTGGAACAATGATGTGATAAGTTATGAATAGAAAGAAATAATGATGTAAATTAGTATAGAACAACAATAAAAAAACAAATATAAAAATAGAAAAGGTTAATGAAGGAATATTAAGAAAAATTAGAAAATGAAAAAAAGTATAACAAAATGATCTGAATACAGTCCGACTAAAATAAATAATGCACAAATTGAAATACTGATGTGTCTCCAAACCTATATAATAAATATCAATGATTAGATTTAGAAAATTCCATAAATAAAGATTAAATGTTCTGAAAATATATTCTCACATCTCCATTGGACATTACTACATTTGTACCATATGTTTTATATATATTGCTTGTTTTTATATATAGCATATTTTCACTATACGTTAATTTTTATCAATTTAATAAAAATTGATTGACAACATAATATTTAGTTATTAAAGCTCTGGAAAACACTTCTTCGAACGAGATGGGATACAAATCTAATTTATAAAAATGAAAACATTAAAATCAAATTAAACCACAAATCGATCAACAATGAATTTTTAACCTGGTTCGTAACAACATCTTTTACCAATTCCAAATCGGTAACCAGGAGAACCCATTCTCCGTTGAACCAAAACTAATGAAAAATATTTATAAATAATTTTTCTTTATTATAAAATGAACAAATCAAGTAAAGAAATATTACCTTTGCGATCCCTTCTTTTTCTAAGATCTCATGCACATCTTCCCAACGCTTATCTGGTCTAGATTTGGAAAGTAGTCTAGTAACAATTTTGAAGAAACTTGATGTAGGTACATTTTTAAGTCCTTTAGATATTCTTGTCTTTTGATAAATTTTTAGAGCTATAAAAGATATCAAAATTAGAATGATTATTAGAAAATCTATCTTATTAATAATCATTACAAGATTTAAAGAAAAGGTCAACAAGTTTAAAAAGAATGAAAACAAAATGAAAAGGTTATATTTACACAATTTCAGCGATTCGGCATGTAATTGATCTGTATTGTAATATTGTATATCTGATCTCATAATAATTTAGAAGTCTCCATATTTAGAATATAATTTAATAATGCAGACAAATATTTTCCCATAATGCAATGTATCTGGTTTTCATTTAATAATAGTACAGTACCACATTTCATAAATGTATATTTAATAAGTAGAGGATTATCAATAATTCTGGTCAGTATGAAAAATTTTAGCATCAAACATTAAACATAATCTGGTAAAGTAATTATCGCATGAAATAAAGATCGTTTATTAGTTGGTAACCTTGATCACATGAAATCAATCCAATCCAAAAAATAATCTTTATCTATCAATTTTTATCATGCCTAATAAAAAAAGATTTTGGTTCCAGCTCTATTATTTGTACTTCCCAGCTCATTGCAACAACTGCGACAACTGCATTATTCTGAGTATCCTGCTTTTACAGACCCTTTATATGATACAGCAAGTTATGAAGTGGTGAAAAAAATTATTCTTTTATAATAAATATACTACTAAACTAAATGAAATTTTTTAAGTGGCCTTATCTTCTCATATTGTATATTCTCTTCTCAACCCTACAGTTGCTGAATCAAGTCTTACCTTAATCTCTACCCGACTACTGTTAATCGATAGATATCATTAGAAATTTGTATGCAAGCAGGAAAACAGTGGCAAGCATTACAACAAGTAAGAAAAAGGCAAAGATAGAAAGGGAAAGGGAGTAAAACCAAATGAGTTTGACAGGTATCTGTATAGGTAAAGAAATTCAGAAAAAAGAAAAGTTAATGACTTTTATGATTATGCATGATTGTACTGTACTGTATTACATTTCATAGTTATTATATGCGTCGCAAAAGATTACAGTTTCCTATTTTTGCAATAATCATATATTATTACGTGTCGCAATTTTACATAATCACATACAAATCAATAAATATATTTTTCCTAAGATTTATGAAAAAGTGAATCTAGAATTGTAGAATTTTGCGCGATGCTTCAATTGTAAAAATAGTGGTTTATCATGTTATTAATGTTCTTTCCATTTAATGTTATTTATTTTCATTTTCAAAATGGTCTATTATATTTAAAGGATTTTAAAGGGGATCTGTATCGTATCTGTATGGTAGAAATTTGTTAGAATGCAATAATTCCAAATATTTTTATTTTAAATTAAAATTATAAATTACATTTAATGCTCATAAGATAAGAAATTTTCAATAAGAGATTTACCTTTTCATGCATTTTCGCATTTGCATCAGCTGGATGATTTAATAATTGAATGATTAATTTTTGTTAGAACTAAGCCACCCACTCTGTCGTATCCAGAAATTTAATGACCAGAATAAAGATATACAGTATTTATAATATCTTATTTTCTCCTTTCACTCACTCTCTCTTTAAATAAATTCCATATTCTGATAAATATTTAATTTGTCACTTTCCTTTCCCTTTAAAAATAATAAACTTTTTGGATTTTTTTATTTAAAGGTTACAAATAAAAAAATGATATCATTTAAAATTGCTACTATATATGTCTTCCTTTAATTATTAATCTTATTAATCATGTTAATACTGGTATCTACCCAACATATCTATTTGGAGATTCTGTAATAAACCCACCTATTGTTATAGTATCTGGTACCATTAAAGTACTAGATTGGAAAGTTCCATTGGTCAAATCTGCTATTATGAATATTTCAAAATTTACGGAGGGTTTATATTCTCTGATATTAATATTACTAATATGAAATATTTTTTAAAAAAAAAATTAGTTTATTTCTTGAGATTTACTGTGACCGATGAAAACAGTAAATTTCTTGTAACAAGCAGCCCTGTACCAGAAATCGGTAAAAATCCAAGCGGTCAAGGAAAAATTATTGAGCTTAATTAAGTTCCTGAAAGTACTAAAGGTGCTGCTCTTAATGTAAATAAATGAAACAACTGTTGATAGTGGAACTTCTACTAATGTTAAGACTCTACTTCTAATTAATTATTCTGCACCTATTGTTAAAACTCTCACTACTAATAATAATTCCGCTCCCATCGCTAAAACTCCTATTCTAATCCTAATATTAAATCTCCTACTGCTAATAATGCCGCTAATATTGAAAAATAAAAATTCTTTTACAAATACTCCAAATGTTAATGTTGAGCAAAAATATGAAAATGTAGCAGCAGCAGCAAGTTCTGTTAATAATAATTGTAGAATTGAAAATTTACGTAGAGGTTAAAATATTTTTATCGTTAGCATAATTTCATTGTTATTGAATTAATTAAATTAAAATAAAATATTATTTATTTAAATTTAATTCTTTTCTGATACTTTATAAAATCTACCAATCTACCGCAGCAATTCTAAATGTGTTTAAATAAAGCAAATCGTTTACATGATGATCAGGGTTTCTTTTTTATCATCGGAAATAAGTTTAAAATTTCAACTGTTATCAAATTTCATACGTTTTTCCTTTTTCCATTTTTCTTTGTTTCTTGATATTTTTTTCTTTTAAAACAGATAATTTTTGAAATGGCAAAATTAAATAAAGATGTTCTTTTTATTATTTTAGAGGATTTGGTTTCTGATAAAAATTGGAATAAATCTTCTTTATTGACAAGAATCGAAAAGAAATCATTACATCCATGTTTATTTATAAATAGACTATGGTGTGGAACTACTATTCCTATATTATGGAGTAATCCATGGAAATTTNTCNTTAATAACAAGANGTTATTTAATGTAATTATTTCATTTTTATCAAAAGAATCACAAAATTTTATATCAAGTCAAGGAATCAATTTAATTAATTTATTTGAGAAACCTTTATTTGATTATATTAGTTATTGCAAATATTTAACGTATCAAAATATTGAAATTTGTATTAATGAAATACAATTTGATAAAGATTATCAAAGTCATATTATAATTCAAGAAATTTATAGACTCATGATTAATAAATGTTTATTAAAATTTTTGGATCTTGGAAACGTAGAAAATCATTTAAAATTTCCTATATATCATTTTACTGTTTCTCTTGAAACACTTTGTTATTTATATTGTGATTCAAGTATTNATTCAGCATTTTTTTATGGATTATCTTACGTATGTAAATCATTACAAAAAATACATGTTACATCATGTCCTGATGATAACCTTGGATTGGCTAGATTAATTGA
>QKYT01000816.1:23502-38937 GCA_003550305.1 Glomus cerebriforme | reverse complement strand
ATATTAATTCCATATTATTACTATATTAAATAAATGCAAAATATTATTTTTATAATGTTAATTCGATATTAATTCTATGTCACTACAGTCAACACTTGATATAACGAACTCTTGATATAGTGAATTTTACCTAACACGTGATCTTTAACCAATCAAATCCATCAAAATTCCCTTGTTATAATGAACCAGCCAATCAAATTCTTTAAAAAATTCATTATAATGCTATAACGAAGTTAAGGTTCAGGCCCTAGAGTTCGTTATATCAAGGGTTGACTGTACTATATCATTATTATATTAAATAAGTGCAAAATATTATTCCTGTAATATTAATTTGATATTAATTTCATATTACTATAATATTATTATGACATTAAAAATATTTTTATGATATTAATTCAATATTATTACAGCATCATTTTGATATTCATTATATATTAAATAGATATTAAATAGATATAATTACTACTAACTTAGTTATATCGATTCAATTTTTTGTTACAATATCGTAGGGATATCACAATGATATAGCTAGATGCGTCATCGATTTGATATTGCTCAATAATCCCAAGTTTTAGTAAAGAATTTATTCACATTATTACATTAATATGATGTAATGTTTTATTTGTGTTTGATATATCACATGACACAATCAATCTATTTCTCTTTTGTATTGTTTATTTGATTTTTTTACCTACGATTACTCCCTTTTCTTTTTTAACAGCTATCTTTATACCCTATTTTAAAGTTTTTGTAATCCCATTTATTCAATTATCTTTACACCTTTATCAATCCGTTCCAAACAATCATTCGTAGTTGTACTTTTTCGTTAAACAAAAAATTGACTATTAGAAATGCAAGCTGAAGCATTTTTAAATATAACAAACTTACTTAACAGGTTACCTGATAATGAAGAAAGTAATATCGATAATACATCAGATATGCAAGTTGTGATTTTTTCAGACACAACAAATGAAATCAACAAGTTATTTAATAATGACGAAGAAAGTGATACAAATGAAAACATTGATTATACTTTTAAAGATTAGGATGAGGTTGAAGTTTTGTTAATATATACGTGAATTTATTGCTGTAAAAGTTCATAAAGATCTTAAAAAATATCAGCCTATATCATAAAGATAGTTTGAATAAAACAAACTGTCCATGGAAAGTAGGATTTTATTTTAGTAAACATGTCATGGTAATACGTCTTACCAAGTTCATCAATAATCATAATCATCCGTGTAATCCTGTAACTATAGATCTAGCTTCCAAAAATTTTCACCTTTCTAAAATAATTTTAAATAAAATTAAGCATTACACCATTAATGGACATTTGGATGCTATAAAACAGTATGATCTACTTACCAAAGAGTTTTCTGAACATCCTATCAAAAAAAAGAACTTATATAATGCCATCCAAGGTTTTTGAGGTATTCGAATTCATGATAAGTCTGATGCATGTTTTCGTATCTTATGAAGCTGCATGATAAAGATTCCAATTATATTTTTATTCCATACTTAGAAGGGTTATCTAATGAACTTACCAAATTATTTTGGATGACTAGTCAACAGTATAATGAACTTTGACTTAAGTTTTACGACATCATCATATATGATAATACAGCTAAAACAAGTTACTATGAAATGGTATTTAGCTTATTTGTTGGCATTGATAATAATTTCAAGACAAGACTTCTTGCTCAAACCTTAACAAAATATGAAATACAGGCGGACTATAGTTGGATTTTGCAATGTACATTAGAAGCAACTAATAATCTTACATCTATGGTATTATTTACCAATAGTGATCTGGAAATAATAGCAGCTATTCAAGTTGTTTATCCAGAGACTCGCCACTTATTATACATCTATCATATCATTGAGAATGTAAAAAAGAAAGCTAGGTCCAAGTTGTGCAGCAAGATGATCAATAGTTTAGTTAGTGATTTTTATCACATGCGAAATAGTTATAATCAATACTAGTTTGAAGCAAGATACAATAAAATGCTTACAAAATATGAACCATGTCAATCTTATCTTGAAAGACTTTATTCTAGCCATGAATCGTGAGCAAGATATTCTATCATGAAGGTTTTACAGCAGGAGTACAATTGACTCAGCATCTTAAATCTTTAAATAAAATCCTTAAAAAGCATATGGATTGAGGAACCTTATTAAAGAAATTGGTGAAAGTAATAGAAAGTGAGCTAAATAAAAAAGCATAATATAGTCGAATCAGGGATTACTTTTTGGATCAAATCCATCAACTGGCCTTCCATCGACTTACAATCCAATTTTTAAAGGCATTGATTCCATTTTAAAAGAATTTTTGACACCTATTTCATTATCACTTCAGAGAGCCCAAATGAAACAGGCATTATTATATCAAAGAATTTTGATTTCTATTGAACAAGTCAATGAATCCAAAGATGAGCACAATGGTATCAGTATAATTGAACATGAATATGATAGACCACAAATTAAGCTACGAGAGCTTTTGTTAGACATTAATCAAAGAGAAGTTCAAGAAATGTGAGAAGTCAATTATATCATGACATCTTCACCAAGCCACACTATGTAGTAGTACTTGAGGATATGACATTAGTTTGTACATGTATGTACATTATTAACCAAGGGATGCCATGCCGGCATCAATACCGGATCCTTCTTCAGTCCAATAAGACCATATTTCATATGGGTTTTATTCATATATGTTTTGTTAATTCAGTACCGGTTTTCATTTACCCTGATCAAAGCCCTGCCAAAAATTTATATTGTTTGCGTTTCATGATGATAGTAAGGTCCTAATAAGAAATCTGTCAGGATACCACTTTCACAGTAGAGATATCATACATCATAAATATTTCTTTTTGATGGTCTATTTACACATGATATGTGCATCACAGGTGTACAATAGCCATCTTGGATGTTTCGAATATTGCAAAGCCCCGTCACAAAAAATTCATATTTATTTTATAAATATATCAAATTTCACATTTGAGAATATAAAAATGCCATGTGAGCGAAATTGGAAAATCTTACTCTAAGGATGAACTATTATTATTCTAGTTTACTTAATACATATGAAAAGAATTATGAAGCAAGTAGTTAGTAAATATGCAGATTATTAGCAGAAATTTAATGCAAGTAAATTAAAAGAATGTTTATCGCTGAAGTAACAATTTCACTTGTGGAGTGTCTGGAGATGTACGTATAAAAGATATAGGTGGTGTAGTCGCACCACTACGGGTTTCCTGATTCTTTTGGCTATCCCGATGTTTATAGTTTTCCGCAATTTTTCCAATACGTTCCTACCATTGCAAAAAGTCAAATTAATAAATTATTTCATTACAAACTCAAAAGTGAAAATATCACATACTTCCAGAGCAATAACGTGGCTTATTGCATATTCGTAGAGTGGAATGGATGCTTTATCGATTACTAGTTTCGTCGTGAGGAATGACCACGATCGATACAGTCCGTCGTATTGGAGATCCATAATATACGACTCCATCCACTCACCTGGTTATCACAAAAGCTTAATTTAGTAAACATACAATATAACAAAACTTCTTCCACATAATTTATTACAAACACTGAAACACATACCCATGTTTAAAAATATACCGGATTCTCCTGGTCCGCCTTTATTTTCTAATTGTATATTGATCGATTTACGAGCTCTTAATTGTGCTTTCAAAAAGTCTTTCTGAATTTGAAGTGGAGTACATCTCAACGGTTTAATCTCCGAGTTTAGAATTGTAACATTATCTACCACACAGGATAGGTTGGGCCTTTTCCTTGAGCCTGCAGTAGCACGATTCAAAACAACTTTATATTCCTTTAGAGGATTAAGGAAGAAGGGCTTAATGATTGGATAAACTTGTAACAATGTTCTTCTTCAGTTATCTTTTCCATTATTTTGGATGAGGCCGTTGGTAAACCACTACATCTGTATAATGTATCAAAATTTCGTGAATCACAAAACCTAAAACCCATAGATAACGACAATACATTATAAAACATACAAGTCATTAAACGAAGTTGCTACTTTTTTACTTAACGTCGTCTTTCCCCCATTCATAAATACTTCTTCGCTAATGAAATTTTCACAACTTTCTTCGTGAAGAGATGCAGAAATCTCTTGCGGAAGCGAAGGGTTTTCAATTGTATATGGATTGGTTTTTATAATCTCCGCCCATTCTTGATTTGTAAATATATGGTACGGACACGGCCAACAGATAACAATGATCGATGATAATGCTCTAAATGAGGTGATAAAAAAAAATTTTTAATAAATCCAAATATAATCATTATAAAATTTTATATTTCAAAATATTTACAATATCTCATAAGTGTTTTCGTAACATAAACCTTCTCGTGCCGCTTTCTTGAGCACATCTTTTTGATATTCTCGAAATCTATCAGTAATGTTAATATTACCAACTTTCCACTAAAAAAAAAGGAAGAAAACTGAGAGATATGCAAAATATAGGAACTAAAATACGTGACATACTTTAATTGTTGCCTCGTGTTGGAAGCTTAACGAAATATCAAGAAGATCAAATTTTAATTCTTCGTTGTTTTCATCCTCAAGCTCTTCAGAACTTCTTTCGCTTGCTGAGTCAATATGTTCATTGTTAAATGTTTTTGTCTGCACCATATTAAAAAAATGATTTATGATGTGTCAGTTTCATCTGATTTGTTTACAAAACTGCGAATTATACTCACTTCCTTAGGATCTGTGTAAGCCTCTTCATTATCTTGATTTGCAATCACTTCCTCAGGATCTGTGTAAGCCTCTTCATTATCTGGATTTGTAACAAATGTAACTGAGGGCGGTGATGGGGTCACAGGCACGCCCAATTTCTGTCGCGTGTAGTTTTTATGATAATTGAATGTATCTTTTAGAAGTACAGCGGATGTCGTGACCTAATATGGCAAGCAAGCTGATTAACAATGCAATATTTCTTCTCGGATATTGAAAGTGTATTATAAGAGAAACCTACAGAACTAGTATGTACTTCATCTTCTGCGTACTTGCGCTTCTTTTTGTTAATAGTAAGTGTGTCACCCATTTTTCTCTTGGTAATCATATCAAATAGCTCTTTACTAAGCAATGAGCCAGGAATATTTCTTATGGTAGTGAGGTTTTCGTACCAGAGTCGGGTCGCCTGTTCAAAATCTAGGATGTCTGTGTTCTCAATGAAGTGCTAGTGAGACCAAACACTAAGAGGAAATGTCTTGAAATAGGAGGATACGTTGGAATCCACAGGAACACGATATTGATAACAGAATTTACGCGTCAGTGATGAGTGATCATCACATTAATTTGGTTCCCAAATTTGTGTAACCTGATTGTTCATGTCTCAGATCGATCAGGTGCTTCTTATGACGATACATTTGCGCTCAGCATATTTTCCAAGCAACTGTGCTTCATTGCCCGTTCTTGCTTGCACATTCTGAATCATGGCAGGTATAACCCACAGCTATGATAACCCACAGCTATGTTTCGGAGTGTCAATCACCGGCCTAAACACCCGTTCTTGCTTGCACACTCTGATTCACGGCTTACGCGCATGCTGAATACAGCTGCTCGTTCTCTCTACCAGTAAGTTTTGATTTTTGCTCTAGGTGGAGAACATCTTTTTATATAATGATTTTGGAATACGCTTTGGGACTTTGGGTTATTTCTAACTATTATAAATAAATTAAGATACGATCTCATCGCTTCACTCTAATAAAGAAAACGCAACTTTGCTGAAATTCCTCTCGTCTGCTCCAATCAATTGGCGGTGAAATTATGAGCTAGTAGATGTTCGTTATTTCTTGATGGTCACCAGCCTCTTACCTTTCAATAGCACAAGTGCAGGGTTGAATTTTCGAAGTCAAACTTCATTATTAAGAAAAAATCAGCTAAGTAATAATATATAATGAAAAAAAGCAAAATAATGATGCTATCAAAGAGGGAGGGAGTACGCGGATCCTAGGCCATTTAATGCGATTCCCAGCATCAAAGTTATTTCTTTGCTCTCTCAGACTTTCAAAAATATCTACGGCTAATTTGTTTCTATTGCTACTAACCACAACATTCTCACCCCACATCTTTTTCTACACTATATTTCCGAAATAAATTATCCCATCCATATCTACAGAATTTTTGTACATCTATATCACTACACCCGCACTATTTAAGATTATTCCCGCAAGAGAACTTTACCGAGATAGAAAAATTTCGAATCTACTGCATAAATCGGGAGATTAGCAACTGTTGTAAAAAAAGTAATGTAATATTACCGATTCACACTTCGTCTCATTTTCAGAATATTCAATCCGCCTTGACTTCTAAGAAATTTTTTTATATCCAGTACGATACTGTGCCAGACATTAAGAATTCGGCACTTGATGTACTGCGCAAAACTTTTGCTGTGCCTTTGCATGTGACGAGATTCATGTGAATAATTTCACTGCGCCTATTATACGCGTGATGATAAAGATTTTCTCAAAATGCCGATACATAGCAAGAAGAGTAAAATGTCCGTTTTATTTTGGAACATCTATAGAGGCGGGAAAATCGATTAACGTCATGCTGACATGTTTCAAGAATCTAGCCAAACAATAAACCAACTTACCTTATTATTACTTTGCGGAATATACGAGTTCATTTGATAAATGATATTGACGATGTACTGTAAATAATGGTAAGACCTGAACAGTTGAATTTTTGTTTGATTTTTGCTTTTCTTGCGCAAGACAGATAAAAGGGTTCACTAACCAGGACATCACCTTTTTATATAATTTGCAGGATCGATGTTGTTATAAACTTTTGGGGGAAATTACATTAATATGATCGCATCATGAAAATCTGATCAACGGATCCACTTAAAATCATAATAAAAAACTTTGGCGCTACCCATATACAAAGATCAACAAAGAGGTCTTTTTGTTATACAGTGGCGATCAAAAGTAACGCATCACCTAAATGAAAATGTTTAAATAAAAATAACTTTTCATACAATGCTCACAAAATTATGCAAATAGGTGCATTTTATTCGTTAAAACAGGGAGAATTTTATCATATAAATTTATTTTATAACAAATTTATTATCATCAAAAAAAATGAGTTTTACATCAATTTCTGTGATGCGTTAATTATGATCGTTTTTGATGTTCATAAATAACATTAAATTACTGAACAATAAATGATTTAAAAATTAAATTAAATTACTCAAATTATTCTTCACCACCTAGTATAACCTCCTTTGGCCTTAATTACATCTTCAATTCGTTCTGGCATACTGTTTATTAATTTGGATAAAAATTCATTATCCATCTCTACCCATATTTTTTGAATTGCTTCCCAAAGTTGATCTTGACTATAAATCCGAGTCTCCAATTTTCTTAAACGCCTATCTATTTCATTCCAGAGGTGCTCAATGGGGTTGAGATCAGGTGATTGTGGTGGCCACTCCAATAAATTAACACCATTATCATCAAACCACTGTTTTGTTAGGTTTGCAGTATGTTTTGGGTCGTTATCCTGTTGGAAAATGATATCATTCTTGTCCACTTCATGCTACTGGATTGTTCCTAAAAGGTCTTCCTCCAATATTTGTCGGTATAATTCCCCATTCATGGTTCCATAAATGCGCACAATATTGCCAATGCCAAAAGAAAAAAAACATCCCCATACCATGATATTACCACCACCAAATTTGACTGTAGGTTTAACATGTTGGTTCNNAAGTTGTTCTTCTGGCCGTTTCCAACAATATTGGCATCCATCTGAGCCAAAAATCATAAATTTGGACTCATCTGACNATATGACCTTTTTCCAGTCCTCAATTGTCCACTCCCTATATTTTCTTGCAAATTTTAAACATTGAAGCCAATGTTTTTTCTTTAAATAAGGTTTTTTGCACTTTATTCTGAAAGATAAACCATTCTTACGTAAAGTTCTTCTCACTGTACATGCGCTGACATCAATTTATTTGTCAGTTTTTAATGTTTTTTGTATATNCACTGCAGTGGAACATTCTCCAGTTGTAATAAGCTGAACAACATTTCGTTCATTANGGCCAGTAAACATTCGTGAGCGACCTCTTCTAGGTAAATCTTTCACAGAACCAGTAGTTTTGAACTTTGCATTTAGTNTGGTAACAGCTGACTGGCTAACATTTTCGCNGAAAGCAACATTATGAGAGGAATAACCTTCTTGAAGGAGTGTACAAATTCGTGTTCATTTTCCAAAGGACATACGACCCATTTTTAATTTTATGAAAGTTCAAATAAGATAGACGAAAAAGTGGGTTAAAGCCCTATAAAAATAGTTAAAAAAAAATAATATATAAATTAACACTTGACAATTTNCATATATAGNAANTTTANNTAAACAAAAACAATCAAAAGTAACGCATCACCATTTTTGGAAATATATGAGCAAATAAATTTATTTGTGTAATAACTTATAACTTAAATGACGTTATTGGGTAACTCTAGTTTTTTATTTTTAGATTTTTTTGTTTTGGATGTTAATCATCTCTAGATCACGTGATATTAATAGTTTTTGCTTTTTATTTCAGTGATGCGTTACTTTTGATCGTTACTGTACATAAAGCTTTGAGTATATGCGAGAAAGTTCAAGAAAATACATGCAATTACTTATTCCCGTGATACATGTTGTCATTTCTAACGTTACTGCGCATTTATCAATGATAATTTGAAACTTATTCAAGAAATTTTAGCATACACAATTCCCTCAATCCCTCAACTAACACCATATGAAAAAAATATACTAATTGCACCTTTGCTTTATTGATCGTTAAGAAAAAATATATAAAATACAGGCCTTAGCCCGCTACATGATGACACTATTCCAAACTAATTTATTTGGTTTTACACTAATATATCTCCAGAATTCTGTAATTTCGAAGTTAATAAAATTTTTTATAATAGTAAATTTCTCCCTAACTCTTCCGCAAGATCTGACATTATCCATCAGAACTATATTATATTGTACGAATCTATCACATTATCAACCACATTACATCATAGGTGTAACCTATACCATCAAATTATCATATAATTTTTGAAAACAGTTCCCTCGAGAAATGATCAGAATTACACAAATTTTTTGATCACGAATTGTGAGTGGACTCGAGGACATTCACATCGCCTTCCACCACCTTCTTACACCTTTTGCAATATAAATGTGAGTGATGATTACATTCCTCACAAACCTTACAACCATGCTTCTATCCCCTAAATATATGTTATTTTTCAAAATAGTTCTGCCCCTCCCTTGATCTGTCAATCTGTGGAAGATGACTTACCTTAATAGCTTTTCCTGATAGCATATCCTGTTGGTTTTTCTTTTTTTCAAATGTATATGAAGAAAAAAAAATTTAATAAAGTATCATATGATATATGCAAATTTTCTTCTCATTTCCATCCAATAGAACTAGGATTTATTGGCTAATAATGAATGGATCTACCTCTGATGATTTTAATCAACTATGAATAAACAGGCCTGCAAGATATCACACTGCGCGTTTTAGGTGATCAGTCCACATGATGCCCTTTATGCTTTTACAGATACTAATAGTTTATGGGTTTGAACACTACTTCATAACATATATTTCTGTCATTACTATTTACTTATAAAGTAGATTCTGTGTTGTATGTAGATTTCCTTTCACATTTTTCTCATATTTGTTTGAGAAAAAATTAAAGAATAAAGGTTAATATATTTTCTTTTAAATGTATATGCAAAATTATTACACAAATCTGATCATATGAGGGTAAATGCATGTGGCTCAGTAAAATTTTTCAAGCTAGTAATCACTACTCTGGATTAGTTAGATTGGTAGAAGACTTAAGTAAATGTTCAAATATTTCAGACAAAGGTTTTTTAATCCCAAATTTATTAATCTACAAATGAATTTCATTTTATCATCTAAATCCTTACCAATATCAATAACATGTAACTTTATCATTTTAATGTATTTGCTTACCATATTATGTTGGATATGTATTTTTTCTTTCTTTTTTATATAACATTAAAACTTTTCTAATCATTTTGCATTATATTACCTATGGCTTGTATTATAATTATATTAATATATTTAATTTATTATATTAAAAAAAAATAACTGACTTGATGTTTGTAATCTAGTAAAAAATCTTCTGAGTTGATAATCATGCAAAATGCCTACCACTCTGGCCTATAAATTGGTAGTATATTATCCTTTTATAGAGGGCTGTATTAATTATTGACTAAAAAATACAGAAATAAAATTATTATTAGCATCACCATTCTGTCTAAAAAAAATCACTAAATGTAATAATAAAATTATTTATAATATCAGCATTCATAATCATTGAAGGAAGTATATTATTACTATTAGTGTTCTGAACAGATTGGTTCAGATCAGATTTGATTTAAATCTGATATGATCTAAATACAGTCTGAACAGATCTAAACAGATCTGAAACTGATCCAGATTTGAATTGAACTGAAGTCGAACTGATCTGAATCTAATTAATCTAAAACTGAATTGAACTAAAACTGATTCAAATCTAAAACTGAACTGATCTGAATCTAATTGTTCGTCCAGTTTTCTAAAAAAAAGAAAAAAGGGAACGTTAGTTACGTTCCCTAATTAATAAAGTAAAAAAAAGAACAAACTTACGTTCGTTTAAGATTCCAGTCATTCAGCTTCATCCGTTTGTCCAGTTTCCTAAAAAAAAGAGAAAAGAGAACATTAGTTATGTTTTCTAATAATTAATAAAGTAAAAAAAAAATAAATTTACGTTCGTCCAAGATTTCAGTCATTCAGCTTTGTCCGTTCATCTAGTTTCCTAAAAAAAAGGGAACGTTAGTTATATTCCCTAATAATTAATAAAATAAAAAAAGAATGAACTTACATTCGTTCAAGATCCCAGTCGTTCAGCTTCGTCTGTTCATCTGGTTTCCTAAAAAAAGAGAAAAGAGAATGTTAGTTATGTTTTCTAATAATTAATAAAGTAAAAAAAAGAATGAACTTACGTTTGTTCAAGATTCCAGTCATTCGGCTTCATCCGTTTGTCTGGTTTCTTAAAAAGCAACAGTAATAGAAATGAAAGCTGAAGTACATATAAGGTTTAATAGTTTTAGACATAATACTTTTATAGACTTAAATAAAAAAATATATTAGAGAAAAGGGAACATTAGTTACATTCTCTAATAATTAATAAAGTAAAAAAAGAATAAAATTACATTCGTCCAAGATCTCAGTTATTTGGCTTCATCCGTTTATCTGGTTTCCTAAAAAAAAGAAAAAAGAAAATGTTAGTTACGTTCCCTAATAATTAATAAAGTAAAAAAAAAAGAATAAACTTATGTTCATCTAAGATTCCAGTCTATAGTTGTTTCTGAAATTCAATTGGCAAATTTGAAATCTAAAATTCTGTAATCATAATTAATTACATAATTCTGTAATTAATTACATTTTGTATAATAATGTGAAATTGACTCGTGATCTAGTGATCTGACTTTATTGATTTTACTACCATTAATTTGTCTCATCGAGATAAATCTAATGGTATGTGTTTCATTTCTCTAGCTTTGATAGGACTCCAGAAACTTTATATAAAGGTTACCGGTAAAATGGTTAATGATGATATAAAAAATCAAAAATTGTTATTGATTAAATCGGGTAATATTATTATAAACATATTAAATGCTATTTGTTAAATTGGGTAAAAGCCAAATTGTTATTGTATAAAATGGATAACAATCTTATGATTTATTTTTAAGGTTGTTACTATAATGGGTAACAATTATATAAATGAATATTTTTTAAGGGTATTATGTATATATATATAACAAATAAGATAAATTTTTATCTCAAAAGATGCAGGCCGAAAGTTTTAAAAATAATTTTAATTTTCCTGATTTAGAATTTTTTCTACCTGATGATGAATATGATTCTGATGAAAGTTTTAATTTTCTTGAGTATGATTTTGTTGAAAAGTTGAATGAAATAGATATGGAGCAATATGATGAAATAACAGATAATGAAGAAATGGAAAAAATAGATGATTGTATAGTTGAAGATAGTGATGTTGTATTTAAAGATAAAGAAGATGATTTTATAGTTAAAAATAAAGAAGATGATGTTATGGTTGAAAATGAAGAAAAAAACAATAATTTACAAAAAAGAAAAAGAAAACGCAGTAAGAAAATCTTATTGCAAACAGATATAGATAAATTACAAAACAAACTACATGCTAACAAATATTTTATGAAAGAAATAACACCAGAATTAGTTCATTGTAAATGTGGTAAAGAAATTCATTTGGATCAAAAATTTAGAAATAAAAATCTTACAATGCATGGTGAATTGAATAATTATAATTATAGCAGAGAAGGACAGCAAAGTATTAAAGTTTTTTTTAAACCTAAAAAAATTAGAGTTGAAGAGGAAAATATAATTGTCAAAAAAGTCACATGTAAGGGATTATATGAAGAAAAATATTGAGAATATGTGCTTAATAGTCCAGCTGAATTTGGAGGATCAATTAGACCTAATATAGCTGCAAGAGAATTATTTTCTGAAATTGTTAAAACAAAACTTAAATTAAAAAATCTTGGTTAAATTAGATGTTCCAATCTCAAAAATTATTTACAAGCACATGTTATGTGAATATTGGATAAAACTACCCTTTCTATTAGAAGTAAAATATGTGAAAGTTTTACAACAGGAGAATCGGGTATTTGTGATGAATGTGATAAATTAAAAAAAAATAATCGCTTGAATCAAGCAACTAAAAAAGTATGTATTTAATTAATTTATTCCATTTATAATATAATATATAATTAAACAGTATTAAGACCTAATTTATATATTAAATTCTTTATAGCAACAAGCATCTGGAAAAAATATTCATTTCATTCCAAAATATTATCTCAAACATCCTTTAAATAAACTACTTATGAACACAAACCTTAAATCATTATGGGTATCAGCTGATGATAATAATCATGATGCAGAAATTTGGATTAAATTAGTTCAATTTGAAAAAGATGGAATTTTTAAAGAAGAAAAGACATCCTAAGAATTAGCATCATTAATGATACAAATACAAGAAAAAAATTAAAAAATAAAAAAATAACAGGTCTTCGTTATTCTGAATATTTAAAACAATTCTTTTGTTTACTATCAGATAGTAGCTGTGAATATGAAATTTTTAGACAAATGTTTGCAGGAATGAGCATTAAATCTATAAAATATATGCGAGCAAAAGAAAGTGATATTGTATCTAATTCAGAATTAGTATATGAAAATATACTTAAGTTTGCCCGATTAACCAGAACACTTAATTGGAATAGACCCATTGTTGGGATGACGGATTGTACAAAAATTTGACCTAAACTTACATATTCAGATAAATTAGGTTGTATTATAAGATCAATTTTAAAATTATCAGAAACTTCAGTTCAAATATATGATGATATTCATAATATTGTAAATAATATAAAACAAAATAAAGCAATTGCAACTCAAGTTAGAGTGGTGGTGTTAAAGGTATGAATTAATTTTTATTTGAATGTTTATTAATTAAAAAAAGTATACATATATTTAAATAATTTTTATTAGATTCCGATTGAAAAAATTTCATCTTTTGTAATTGCTATGTTACCAACAAAAGGAAAATTTAATGCTACAGAAATATATAATTTTTTAACAAATGTAATAATTATGTCATGAGATGCAGGGATTAATTTGGTTAGTTTGGGATCAGATGGAGCAGTTGTTGAATTTAATGTGCAATGATTAATAATGAATAGCGAAAAAGCTGAAAGCTTTTTTGAATTTCATGATAATTATTATAATGTGCATTTTCAGGTAATTAAAGTATAGTATTATACTATCATATAATTATTGTAGAAAATTTAATTAATTAAATTGATATGTATAAATGCCGATATATCAAAATTTACCTATTATAACTGTACAAGATCCAAAATATGCTAAAAAAACAGCTCGTAATCAACTTCATTCAGGTGTAAGATTACTAATTCTTAAAAATAATGTAGCACTTTATCGACATCTTTTAACTCTTACTCAATCTCCAAATCATGCACTTTATATTCGAAATGTTGTAAATGTTGATAAACAAAATGATGGAGCTGCGTATAGATTATTTCATTCAGATGTATTAGAACAAATACATCAGAATGAATTAGTAAATAATGAAATGCAATCATTATTTGTTTATTTGTTTGTATTAGGTATGTAAATTAAAATATCTTTATATTTTAATGATTATATAACTAACAAAACTTTAAATTAAATAGGAGAACTTGTTGATTCATATCTAAATCAGAATATTTCTCATAAAGAATGAATTATTATGGCTATACATGGATATTTTTTTTTAAATATGTGAGCTGAATACATAGAAAACGCTAGTCAATCATATAATTCAATGTTTTCCATTTCCAAAATCTTATTTCTCCACAAAGCTTTAAAATTTTTGCTAGTTTAGCAGAATCCTTAATACTTTTAATTATATCCCATCATGAATATTACTCATTATACTCTTTATATCTTTGAGAACATGGTACTGAAGTCATAGAACATTTATTTGGTATATCACGTCAAATTATAAGTGATTTTTCTTTCTATGAATTTTTTAAAATTTAACAACGTGTTGCATACTGAGATAAAATCATTAGGCAAAGCATACAAATTCAAAAAGAAAAAATATCAGCATCAGGTATTATATACTAGCAAATTTATTTATTTTATGTAATATATATAACTAATAATTATTTTATTAGGTTATGTATTTGACTTTGATCCAAATTTTACATCAAATAAAAATATTAATATTTTGCGAACATAACCTGATGATAATGCCATTCATGATACAATCAAAATAGCATATGAAGATGCGGTTAAATTTATTAAGGTGTTAGGAATTAAATTATTAAATGATAAAACAATTTCACATTTTTACATCAGGAATTTATTTAGTATGAAGTATTTCATAAATCTATGCCTTTGTAATACTACATAAGGCTACGACCCTGTCAAAAGATTACGGAATGTAATACTCCAATGATTTATATGGCGTAATACTCTGTAATTTTACCAAGTATAATACTCCATTATATTAAGATGTGTAATATTTCAAAACACTGCGTAATACTTCAAAATATTTACGAGGACTAATTATATAACATTTCATTTTACATAGTGTAATACTCNNCAACTTNACNCNTAATCTAGCATTAATATTTCATTTTANATAATGTAATACTCTGCAACTTTACGCATAACCTACCCGTTAGTAGCTTTTATAAATCATTATTATACTCTGAAAAAATATCTGAAAATCTGAAAAATATACAATAACAACAATATATTCAATGTTTATTATGTTTAT
>QKYT01000815.1:28971-47202 GCA_003550305.1 Glomus cerebriforme | reverse complement strand
TTCCCAAGTTTGATTTGGGACATGGTAGTGTTTGGGCTACAACATCCCTAATACATTCTGCATGAGGATTTTCACATCCATCATAATCACCTTTTTAAAGGATAAATAGAAAAATCCTTAACACGTATTACCCTTCAGAAAAGAAATTCTATACAAAAATTTTCTTTTGAAAATCTTCAAGCATTTTTCGTATAGTTTTAAAAGTGGATGAAGTATAAATATTACTATTTGTTGAAATGTCATCCCGGGTGAAACTATTTTTTCAAAATCAGAAATGTTTTTTGCCCAATATAAGTCGAAACCTAATTTAGAGATGCATTTGTAGATCATTTTAGGCGAAACTAGTTTAAAATTAAACCCATCTGTGATCCAAAAGTTAATTTTCGATAACTCTTATCAAAGATTGAATAACTATGCCAGTAACAACAAATGCATCGGAAGAATGAAAAGGATCTAGAAATTTGTATGAGATTTGACTATCAAAAGGGCACTAATAATTAAAGTTACAAATTCTATGAATCAAAATCTAATGAATAGTAAATAAATGAATAAGATATAAAATTTATACACAGGGGCCCCTATAATACTCATATTGGCCAAGTAAATTTGTAGAGCAGACGATTATATGATATTGAAAAAATTTTGTAATAAATATATAAAGTTTACGTCGTGTTTTTTTAACTATGTCACGTGATAATACACGATATATTTTTTTCCAAATACTGTAAACTGTAAAGTAGCAAGACTAACATCATCTTAAATCCACACTCCAGTTTTCATTCATCCATTTTTGTTGTATTATGATTTAATACCAATAATGTTTTGATTTTTGTTTATTAATAAAATTAGGAAGACGTTCGAATGTAAAAGGGTACTTGCAAATTTTTGCAATCATTTGTATTACTAGAATTATATACTGTAGGAAGAAATCAAACCGAAAAGTCTTTTCCCCTACAGAAAATTATCTGACCTATATACAACCATACTTGTCAAAATTAAAAAGTTCTACTACTATACTCCAACAGAATAACAGAATTTTTTTTTTGTATTATGCAATCTTACAAATATAAAAAAATATAAAAAGTCGCGACACATCAAGTTGTTATTGTTCATTCTCTTCGATGTTTCAAGAAATGATCTGTCTTCTTTATTATAAGTAATAGCATAACTCATTGAATCAATATCTTGAGGACGTTTTGTGGTTGTTTGATATTACTAGTTATTTTTATTTCCGACTTTTATGAAAATTAAAAAAGAAATTTCTTAAAAGAATGTCTTTTATAACTTTTTCTTACTATTATGTAGTCAGTATAGTCGTACACGGATATTGTTGATAAATGAATAACCGATTTTAGTTTGTAACGCCAGATACGAAACTAACGAAAGCCGTGTTCGATCACGTGACTCCTTAAAAACTTGTCGCACCCATGTCACATCCCAGTTTTTCTTTATCCTGGGTTTAAAATTTCTTTGTCACATAGCTATTTGTCACATGGTACTTATGAAAATCACGTGATCGAACTGTCCTTTTTGTATAACAGAGTCGATCATGCTTTGTGATTTTTTTTTTCCTTTCATTCAATCTTTTTACGATAAACATACCGTACAAACATTTTTGATTCTGCTTAGAAAAAGAAATCAAAATAACTAATTTATTTATCAACATTTATAATATGAATAAAAATATAAATACAACAGAAAATGAATTTCCAGTAGAAAATACAATTGAGGATAAGACTTCAATAGAAAATAATTCTAAAAAAAAACCTCAAAATTTATGGAAAGGAAGTAATAACCGTTATCGGGTATAATAAATAATATTTATTGTAATGAATAAATAATGTTAATATCTAAGTATGAACTTTTTTTTTTTTTAATTAATTATAATAATTTTTTAATTATTTATTTTTAAAAGCTTAACGTTACAATTCCTTCTTCTATCAATTCAACTACTACCGATTCAGAAGATATTAATGTGAAATATGGAAAAGTGATTTATATAGATGATTTAGAAAAAAGAAAACAAGTATATGGATTATGTGGAGAATGTAACGAACCAGGCACAGGAAGACGTTGGTGTCAATCTTGTAACGCTAAAAGATTCAAAGAAAATTTTAAAAATTGGACTAGTGGAAATAAAGATATTGATGAATTAATACAACAATCACAACTTAATGCTTTACATTGGAAACAACGTCTTGAATGGATACCTTTTGAAAATTTCGAAAATGTTACTTATATTACCAAGGGTGGTTTTGGTAAAATTTATTCCGCTGAATGGCCCGAAGGACATCTTTTCTATTGGGATATTGAAAATCAAAAATGGTATAGAAGTTCAAATACAAAAGTTGCATTAAAAAGTTTAGACAATTCTTCTGATTTAAGCACAGAATTTTTAAATGAGGTAATTAATTTAAATAAATGATTTATTTTATATTATTATGATAAAATCATATTTATTTATAAATCTATATTTATATTTTTTTTTTTAGATTAAATCACACCTTCAGATTTATATTTTCGGTATTGTTCAATGTTATGGAATAACTCAAGATCCAAATACTAAAGATTTTATGATGGTTTTAGAATTTTGTGAAAATGGAAATTTGAGAGATCATTTAAAACAATCTGAATATATAAATTTTAATCAAAAAGTTGAAAATTTATTCGATATTATAAGTGGACTTTTAAATATTCATAATGCTAATAAAGTTCATAAAGACTTTCATTCAGGAAATATATTATATCGTAGATCTTCCTTTTCACAAAGTTCTTCCGCTTCATATATTGTTCGTATTGGTGATTTAGGAATGTGTCAACCAGCAAATAATGAACAATTAGTTCAAGAAGGAATCTTTGGAGTGTTACCTTATATGGCGCCAGAAGTTTTACGTGGACGTCAATATACAAAAGCAGCAGATGTTTATTCATTTGGAATAATAATGAATGAACTTTTATCAGAAAAAATTCCTTATAGTAATATTCCTCATGATTCTAATTTGGCTATTAAAATATGTAAAGGACTTAGACCAGAAATTTCTGAAGATATACCAAAATTATTTGTAGATTTAATTATTAAATGTTTGGATGCTAATGCTGAAAATAGACCAACCGCTAAAGAATTATATCAAATATTAAAAAAATGGAAAGTTGAAATGTATGATTGTAATACTGAAATTTATTCTCAACTAAAAAAATATAATAAAATTAGAAAGAATAAATCAAAAAAAAGATCAACTGATACTAAACCTAAAAATACTCAAACGCATCCACAAGCAATTTATACTAGTAGAAATTTAAATTTCAACGATCTTCCGGATCCAATGAATTCAACTGATTTAACTTCGTTTCAATATGATCCAGGTAAACTTTAATTTTTTTTTTTTTTTAAGAAAAATTTATTCTAGTAATATCTTTTATTTATATTAATTATTTTTCTCATTTTTTTTTAATAGATGTTGTTTCATTGACATCAACAAATATAAGTAAGTATATAATATATTACATTAAATTGACTATTATTAATTATTGCGATTATATTGATTTTTTTTCGTGTTATTTAACTAATAGTTTCTCGATGTTTGGATTGTCAATTAAGTGAATCAGGTAAGGTATTTTATTTATTTAGAGTTTACAATGTATAAAATATTGATTTTATGATTGATTTTATATAGATATGATTCAAGATGATGATGGCGATGAATGAATTTTTTTTTTTTTTTTTTTTTTNTGTTCTTTACTTTTAATATTTTTCACCCTAAAAAAAATACACGTATTTATAGCATTGGAGGAATTACGGTAGGATTAGGATTCAAAGTACGCCCGAAGAACGACAATATAATTTATATTGTGACAGATAGTTAAAATTTATATTTTGACGAACAGCAGCATAGTAAATATAATTTATGTATAATTTTTTTATCTTTCATAATTCAATAACTTCACCTATTATTTCTATTAGTAAAAGCACTAGTCATAACAGTTGATATATATATATATTGACATGAATATGTATATTTTATTTTTTTATATAAATGAATTAACTTTTTTACTTAATATAATTAAAATCATAATCTTTACATTTTTACAATAAATGAATTTTTCTAATTTATCATAAAAATTGCAAATTAATTCTTAAATGTTTAAAATGAGAATTTACTTATTTAACGATGAATATGAAGAAATTGAAATCGATATGAAAATACTTAAAAGAATAAAAAGGAGATCAATTAATTTGCGAAATTTAAAAACAACCTGTTGAAATATTAATACCTTCGTTAAACTTGTTGAATTTTCGTAATATAATTAACTGTAGATGATTTTTATGAAATAAAGCGTATCACGATACGATGAAAAATTCCCTTTGATCACCTCATTAGCACCTTATTAAATCATGTTTCAGAAATTATTTCAGAAAAAAAATACTATAATAAATATGTTAACGATCCAACAAACCATTTTGATGACAATTAACGTAGTACGATCATGTCGTTGATAGATTTATTAATTCAAATGCGTATTTTTTTAAACAAGATATACTCATAATTACAATTAGTATAATAATATTGACTATCACTTAGAAAACTATCAGCAATAAATTGATCATTGGCCCTAGAAATTATGACTATCTGATCCTTGAAGCCATTACCAGAAATAGTACGTTCCAATTTTTCAAGATAGGCCCAGAGACTTTTATTATTATGAATGGAAAAGCTTTCATCATACTGACAATCCAATATCAATAATAATGTATCTGGCGTCATTGCTCGTGTAAGTCTCTCAAAAAATCTTTTTGCCTGTTCGATATTAACACTAAATAACTCATTAGCAACAAAACATGCGGTTACAAGGTTGATCTTTCCTTTAACTCCTAATATTAAATCCCATATTGCACCTCCTAATCCATCTCCCACATCTCCAGTATACTGAGGACCTATCCCCATAATATTTCCCATCGTGTAATTCCATGTGATATCCATTTTTTTAGCATTCATTTGTTCAAATAAATCTTTCAAGCAAGATTCATAATTGTATTGATCTTGTATATGAAGCATCAATTTAGAATTTTTATCCTTTGATTGACATTTTTCTTTTATATACGCCAAACTAATTGCTACCGCTTCACCTCCTGGTCCAGCTCCAAGACATATTACTTGTAACGGTTCATCTTTACTTGTAAATAATGAGTACAATTCCTTTTGCTTCATACAATACAGATTGTTAAAATAACAAAGTGCTCGAGGTGGTGAATATTGTAAAATATAAGCATTCCTTAAGTTTGTATTCATAAAAATTTCCATATAATTTTTCGAATCAAAATGATTTGCGATAAGCCTACGAGATTCATCATATTCTGAGAGGTTATTCTTGAGTTTCTTTAGAGTGGGAACACTTGTAAACAGAGTTTCAATTAATGCATTATAGTCTTTGTATGATAAAGACTTATATCCTCTATCGACACCTACAGTTTCATATAAAATTATAAATATAAATTATCCTTTAACTCCGTAAAGTATATAAATAGTATATTGCTAAAACCATCTAAACTTACCTTGGTTATGTAATCTAAGATCATTTATCTCATTTTGTACTTCTAACAGTGACTTTTGCCACTGAATCAAATATGGGGAATCTATGATGAGATGAATATGATCTTCAGGAGGCTGCTGCGGCCAGAAATTGTTAAGTTTTCCTTCCGTAAGTTTTCTTGTGTCATTATTTTCACTAAGAACGGTTCCTTCACATTTATTAGAAATTTCTACTTTCCAGAGCTCTATATTACCGGTCACATCGGTCTCATCACAGGAAAATTTCTCTCTAATTTTTTCTTTAAGAAAATCAACCGTATCATCGGTATTTAATGCAATAAGGAAAGTTTCAGAGCTTTCTTTGAGACTACAGGTTAGAGTAATATCTTTCATGATTCTAAAAAAGTGCGGTGGTTATTCATAATATAAAAAAAGAGAAAAAATGTCCAAAAATTGTATCTTCAAATTTTTATAATCAACTTAATAATAAGGATTTGAGTCCCGTTAAAACTTACAATATAAAATGACGTGCAGGTCTTAAATATTTTAATATTTCAATGTTCTTGATAGAATTCCAAAAAGTAGAGTTGGATAAATATTTTTGCTAGATAATATTTAATAAAAAAAAAAAAAACTTATGATTGATCATTATGACTTATTATGTTGATTTCACAATTATTATAATCATGACATCTAACAACTCAGTATGACAATTTACAATATAAAGATGAGTATATTGTTCTTTGATCGAGGGTATACCTGGCTAATCAATCATCACACAAAGTTAATAATAGTAAAAAAAAAAATTCATTTGAATAATCTAACATATAATTGTTTGAATAATCAACGAAGCTCAGAATCATACAAGAATGAAATTTTTTTTTTGACTCATTCATAATTTGATAATATTATTTCGCTGCTAATATTAATATTACGATAAAAAAATATTGTACATCAAGTTAAAAAAAATGCATAAATCATATTTATCATAATTAAAAATTATTATAATATTTACAAATGGATAAAAATAATGAAAAGATCAGAAAAAAGCAAAATTTCTAGATTAATACCAAATTTCTATACAGTTAGACTCGTTAGAAGATAATACGAAAATTTTTTTAAAAAACTGTATATTCGTACCATATTATATTAAAATTTAGGATGAAGTTATTGAAGATAGTAATAATATAGATATGGAAGAAAAAATACTTTATGATGAGAAATAATTTTACCAGAAAATGATAGTGATGTAAATTGAAGAATTAAAGTAGCAAATTCCCATTAAATAATTTTTTAATTTTATTTTTAAATTCAATTTTTTTCCTTGTAAATTAAAAGTTTTGGAAATTACAGAAGTTCAGTTTAAGTATGTTACGGAACTAACGGAAGTTTGGGTATAATTTCAGAATTTTACTCAAGCGCGAATCGATATGCCAATTACAAAACAGTAAATTTTTAAATAATATAAATAATATGTTTTTTTTAATAAATTTATTCATTCAATTAGTCAAATTCGTACATTATTACCTTTTAAAAATAAAATAAAAAGAAAGCGAATAAAATAGACTGATAAGCAGCTGATTAAATCAGTGTTGTCATTTGGCTGCGGTCAAAGTATTCTTATTGTTTGAACTCGATTATAGTTTAACTTAGCTTTTTTTCCGAAATTTGAGTCGGGTCAATTAACCGGTCGACTAGATCAATCGGAGTACTAAAATAAAATTCCGATTGGTTAATTGTGACGAAATTTCTGGTAAATTCAAGAAACGTCATAACCAAATATGGAAATAAGTGAATCAATGTTAGTCATAGTTTAATTCCTAAATTCATCATTACAGTCATTACAATTCGGAATTCGGAATTAACCTTTTTTTAATTGGCCACGCGGTATTCGAAAAAATCTCCGATTAATTTTTATCATGAAAATAATTTGTTGCGGCTGCGGGAAAGTTAATTTATTTAAACGAAAGTTTCGAATCGCTTTTTTTTTTTTTTTCTTCATTCCTTTCAAAATAAATTGGAATAAAATCATAATAATAAATTATAAATAAATCATTGAATTTATTGAATTTATTAAATTATTTATTATATTCTTTGAATTAATTATTTTTCAAATCATATAATTATTATCATAAAAATTTTATTATTTCAATCATGTCTGAATATTCTGAAATTTTTAAACCTTTAGTTGATTTATTCACTCGAACACAAGTGAATACAATTCTTTTGGCATGGCTTCCAGCAAAACTTGGGGCACATATGACCGGAATTATGGCGGTTGATATGTTTATAACAAGTATCATAGCATCGGGACTTTCCTCTTGTGCTCTTGCATTATATACATTTTTGAATACTTTTACTTTAGGAACTTCATGGAAAAGTAAGGGCAGTGTTACAATTCAGGTTGAATATTATACTGAAGGAACGTATGGTGATTTACACGAAAGTATATTTTATGAAGCTTTATCTTGGTTAATTTCACAACAAACAAAAAATTTAGGTGAAGGTTCATTCGTTGTGCAACATGCAAATTCAGTATGTGATGATGATGATGAATGCACTCCTCCAAGTTTTAATATCCTTCCAGATAATGATCAACAAATTACCATTGAATATAAAGGAAAAAATTTTCAGGTTTCTTTTAATATGCCTGAAGAAGAAAATAAAGATGATAAAAAAAATAATAATTCCAATAGTAAAAATAACCCAAAACCTTCAATCTTTTTAACAATTATTGACGAATCGAATACAAATGTCAAAGTTATGGACGAATTTTTAATTGAAGTTACACGATCTTATTTAGAAACTCAGAAAAGAATAAAAGTTCGTTCAAGATATGAACGAAATGGTTCTTATTGGCGTCGCGTACAATCATTATCATCAAATAAAGGTTTAGATGCTGTTGCATTGGACGAATCTTATGAAAAGTTATTAAAAAAAGAATTACAAACATTTGTAAATGATAAATCATTTTATGAAAGAATCGGAATGCCTTATCGACGTGGTATTTTATTATACGGAAAGCCAGGAACAGGAAAAACTAGTTTGATTAATGCCATTTCTTCACAATTATCTCGTGATATTTATTATTTAAATCTTAAAAACATTTTGGATGATAATAAATTAAGTGCTGCTTTTAGTTCAGTTCCTGCCAATCAAATTATTGTACTTGAGGATGTTGATACACAATCAAAAATTCTTCATAAACGAGAATCTTCATCATTCATAAATTCAATAGAATATATCGGTAAAAAAGGTGAAAATAGTACATCTACAGATAAAAAAGATGGAAATGGTAAATCTACAGGTCCATCCTTTGCAGATTTTAGTTTATCAACTTTCTTGGGATGCTTAGATGGTAGTATTTTAAATGAAGGAATGATCATTATTATGACAACTAATCACATTGAACATCTTGATCCTGCTTGCATTCGTCCTGGTCGTATGGACGTGCATCTTGACCTTGCTTATTGTACTCATTATCAAATTAACAAAATGTATCAAAATGTTGTTGAAAATCCTGAAGCTGAATTCCCTAAAGATATTCTTGAAAAAATTCCCGAAAAATTATTACCTCCTTGTGAAGTTATGATGACTATGGTTTTATATCGCAATGAAATTGATGCTATTCCAGAAAAAGTTTATGAATTAGTTTCAAAATACGAAAATATGAAACCTGAAGAAATTGCAAAACAAATGAGAGAAGAAGCTCATCGTCTTGATGAAGCTCGCTATATTGAAGAAGAAGCCGCAAAATCGAAAGAAAAGAAAGAGGAAGCTAAAGATGAAAATAAGGAGAAGAAAGAAGAAGTGAAAAAAGAAAAAATTGATAAGGAAGGAACAACAAATGGAGTGATAATTAGTAATAGTGAAACAAGCGGAAAACCCTACGAAGAAGAGGATAGTGATAGCAGCACAGATGTTGAAGTCGAAGGTGGGAATGAAAAGATAAAAAATTTTAAGATTTTAGAAACATCTACAATTACTTCACAAGTTGCAGTAACTTAATAGCGTTTTTTTTTCTTTAACCTTTTAAATTATGACTTTTAACTATAAAATTATTTAAATTATATATTTATATTTCTATTGTAATTAATGTAACACTGATGATAAAAAATTTTCACGTGTTAAAATAATAAAAAATTTTGCATTTCAAAAAATTACATTTGAAGACATTGTTTGTTAATTTCTACTATAATTTCTATAATTCCTATTATTAATTGCTACTAAATACTAATTTGTTAACATTTGTCAGTAGAGTGTCAGTATCTTCCCCAGTATGGCCATAAAAATTTTCGGTGGTGAAATTCTATTTGTCACACATTATTCATCACATGGATAAAATTTTATGGCGATACTGGGGTAAATGAGTGTTACAGTATGTATATCTATTATAACAACAAGTTTTTCATGTTTGAAAAATTTTATAATTAAAATTCAAAACCCATTCTTCCAATAATTTAGAATAGTAACAATAGTAACGGAACCCTTTTCACAACGGAAGCAAGCCTCTTAAAGAATATAAAGGTGGTAAGTATATTGTTGGGTATTTTTGTACAGAGCAGCAGCATGATGCTATTGGTGGGTGAGGCATAGCATGCTTACCTTATGGTAAGCCTGTGGGTACCAGCTTCCCCTTACCTCGCCTTATGGCTTCTTATCCCCCGAAATTCCCTATTCTTCATACAAGCTGCAGTTCCATGGTAGAGCTGGTTGTGGTATGGCATGGTGCTATGCGAAGGGAGGAGCATAATGTACTTCTTGCACTTCTAGTAAGTCCAATATATTGTAGGGCCATAAACTTAAAAACTTATATCGGTTTATATAATACTTTATGTAATCTTGATTACATTAAGTATTATTTTTTTTTATGACTCTGTCTTTTTAAGTAGTTAATTACTAATGGGCAGTCCAGTAGATGCTGCATCAACTGTTAATTCATGATGCTTATTTATTATTAATAGAGTTAATTTATTACATATTTAAAGAGTTATTGTACTGCATTATATGTTCAACTAATGTGAATCCTAGTTAATATAGAAATTCTATTAGATTTATTTACTCATTACATCTGATTGTGACCACCATGTAATTATTTATTATCTAATTCAATTCTTTACAAATTCAAAATTATACTATTTTAAATTCTATAATCTCAATTATTATAATTACCTTTTATTTATCATTTTTTGACATTTAAAACATATCAATTATTATTAGACACAGAATTTGAATAATTAATAAAATTGATCAAAAATTTTAAAATGCAAACTTTAAGTTTGTAAAACTTGCAACATTTAGAAAAAAACCTAAACGATATTTGAATTTAGTGTCATAAGTATACATAACTTACAACATTCATTTCAGAAAATGAAAACATGGTAGTGAAAGAAAGTTTGGAGATCTCTTTTATTACAATATTTGCAATCAAATATTTTTATAAATAAAAATAACAGTAATTTTAAATAATAAGAGTTCGACAACATATTTAGCAATTAAAAGTTTTCATAAATGCATTAATAAAATATAAATTATCTATATATTTAAAAAAATCAAATGAACAAAGTTTTACAAATATGAAATATTTTACATTTGTTACACCAAGAATCAATAACATATAAATTATATGTAAATTATACAATGAAAGACAATTTTCTAATGAATTTTTAATGTAACTATGTAAATCTTTTGAATTGGATGATCCAGACGGATATTTTACGAAAGTTTGAAAGTTAAGCTTCAATTTGAGTGAAAATTCTGAAAATTTTTAAATTGCCCTATTGTTTTAACTTTGAACTATTAATTTAATCAAACTTAAAAAATCCAATGTATTTATAATAATCTAATAAAGTGAATAAGGTTGTTTTTATAATAGAAAATACAATTTTACATTAAGTTTTGATAGAAAGATAAAAAGTGATTCTAAAACAAACGTGCAAAATTTTTATAATAGTTGCAAAAAAATTGGAAAGAATTAAATATAACTATCAAAATCTTTTTTAACTTTTTTTTTTAAAAAAAAATAAATAAAACATAAACTAAAACTAAAAATAAGTATTTCGGAGAGTTATAATATTTTTTTCAATAAAAAAACTAAAAAGTTTTTTTAAAAGAGTATACAATAATTTATAAAAGAACCAGTATAAATATTTTCCTACGCTAAATAATCAGAATTTTGAGCTAAAATAAAAAAAATTCAAACATTACAATATTTAATCTAAAAATCACAAGTTTGAAAAAAATAGTTTCTTTTACTAGTGCATATTTAATCCTTCTAAAGAGAGAGATAACTCAAATTGTCGAGAGTTATACTCTATTATTTAATAAATTATGTTAAATTTCAAATTTTTGGTTTTCAAATTGTCAAATGAAAAAAATTACATACCAGTATCATTTTTTTTCATTTCAACATCCTTGGTTTCAAAATTATCATTCATTTTAACATTTCTGGTTTCAAGTAGTTGCTTGGAAAAGTCAAGGCGTTTACTAGTAAGCAAGTTCTGTGATTTTTTCAGGAGATGTGGATTTGCAGCCAATTCTGCCAAACGTGTTTTCCACATGACTTCATGTTCAAAACTAAATGCTTTTTCAATGAGTAGTTGCTCATTCGTCTTCGAAGAATCAAACATCGAGAAAATATCTTTAAACTTTTCCGACAACTCATAAGCCGTTGGACGAATTGTAGGGTCAGGATCCCAGCAACGTTTCATCAAATCAGCATATGGTTCAGGAGTATATTCNNGNATTNNTGGACGCTNTCCCTCACAAATATCAANAGCCAANTGCAAGTCATAATNTCTGTCAATAAAAGGTACTTCACCACTGATTATTTCTNACATCAGCATTCCAAACCCATAAATATCTGCTGCTTTGGTAAATTCTCCACCACGTAAAACTTCTGGTGCAACAAATGGTAAGACACCATATAATATTTTGTCTTCAGAATTTTGATTTATGGGACAACTCAAACCAAAATCGGAAATCACTGGACTAATATTGCCATTAATAAGATTGTTCAAAATGTTGCCACTGTGAAAATCCTTGTGATGATAATCACTATAATGAATTAAATACAGTCCATAGCTGATATTCCAAAGGATATCAATAATTGATTTCCAATTAAGGATGCTGTGATTTTTTTTAATTAATTCTCTCAGATTGCCACCATTTTGGAATTCAATGACAATAGCATATTCTCCATTTTGGATATCACAAGTCACTCCATAAATTTTATTACAAAAGTAATTTAACTTCATGTTATTCTTAATCTGCAATATAATATAATATTAATTTTATTTATTTGTTTGTTTATTTGTTTATAAGTAAATATTTGGATTGTTTACCTCATTCAAGAACTCTGAGCTCGCACTTGTCATGTTCCGAAATTTCTTTATTGCCACTTCCTTCTCATTCTCCCGTTTCCATTCAGATTTGTTGATGTCCCATTGTTGATAATCAACAATTGGACCATCTTTCCAAATGGCCTTATATACACTCCCAAACCCACCATGAGCAACAAATTCAACATTTTTGAAATTTGAGTATTCAATCCATTCAATCATTTCACTTTTACGTTTTGCATTGAGTTGCGAATTTTGAATCAGTTCATCAATATTTGAATCACCACTGGTCCAATGTGCAAAGTTATTTTGGAAATGTACTGAGTTGCACGGCTTGCAATATAAAAAAAATTGATTCAAATTTTGACCACATTCTTGACAATACGACATTATAATAAATATTCAAAAAAAAAAATTTTTCTTTTTTATAATTTCTTGCTTTTCCTTTCGTTTTATAAATGTACAATTTTTTTTTAAAAAAATTTTTTAATTATATCAGATTTTCTGTCCAAATAAAATTTTGAATTTTCAGCTATTCGTAAATTGCAATTGACAAAATATTTGAGCAATTTTAATCTTTTATAACTTGAAAATTAAATTTTGAGAATTGTCTTCCACTATTATAACTTAAATATGTTTTTGAACCAGCGGGTTAAAATCATTTGACTTATATTATTTACAATGAGAGCAAATATGTCGATATTGAAATGAGTTAACCAATCCAAAATTTCGAATGTTGCACGTTTTCTACAATAGATTAACATATTTTTTACTTTTTATAGGTATATTAATAATTACGTCAGATCATCAAAAATTTTTGGTGCTGTAAAATTAGAATATTTCTAAAGAATTTTTTTATTTGTTTCTCTAACTTTAATGCTAAAATTTCTATTGAAATGATTTTTTCATCAATGAATGTATATTTCATTAGCACTGCATAAATAAATATATTTTGTTTTATATCTTGATTATACTTGAAGTACACTTATTAATAATAAGCAGACAACTTCCTTTTTAATTTTCCACTCATCCATTTGGTGAAATTTTATATTATTTCTTAATTCTATTATGCGAGAATGAAAAGCAAATATGAAATTAACAGATATAAATAAGGATCGGAAAATACTAATCAAATAATATACTGTATTTCTGAATGAAAATCTTTATGAATTTTTTCAGCATGAATTCGAACTCAAATTTTATTCTAATATTTATTCGAAAATGATGATTTCAAATCATAATTATATAATTTATTTTATTTTTAAATTTATTTTTAATCATGATTTTAAACGAAATAAAATAAATATTTTTAATAATTTAGTTATTATATTTCATCTGCTGTCTCCATTTCTCTTTCGGAGTGTAATTAATCTTTATTATCAATATAATTTTAACGAAAAGAATATGTACAATTTTCATCCATTTACATAATACTTTTTTACACTAAAAAGAATTGAAGCAGTAAATTAGTAATAAACGTCGTATGATCTATTTTATTTTATTTTATTTTATTTTTTGTATGAATCATTAGATAATTGTTTTTTATTTTTTATAAATATAAACCATCTAAAGGACCTATAAATAATAATATAAAATGTCTACTATAGTTCCAGCAGAGATCATAAAACTCAAATGATTGAAAATCTTTTGAACAAATCGACAATTCCTCACGTGATCTAATGGAGAATATGTAATATCTTTACGGGATTTTTCTATTATATAACTAAACTATTCTATACTATCCTAAAATACTTACTTAAGCTATAAATCAAGAAAAAAAATTACACTTTTATTCATAATCTTTTCTGTACTAAGGGACTGATGAAATTGAAACTATTATTTGATCTATTTATTTCTTCGATCCATCTTTTTTCCGTTTACCTTTTTTTCCTCCTCTTATCAGATTTTTCTGATTTATCCATTGTGCTTTAATTAACAACAGAACAAATGCTTATCCTCTAAGGATCAAAGAGAAACACTCGATCAGGAACGAATTGGAGCATCGGACCTTCTGGTGTTTGCAATAATGCATTTAATTGATTTTGCATGAAAAAAGTTCATTTAGATTGAAATAATTTAAATATAACTTTTTTTTAATTTTTTTTTAAAAGTAAAAAATTAAAATAGAAACATAAAACTAATATACAAATAAGCATTTTCGGTGTTACAATAATTTTTTCAATCAAAAATCAAAAATTCTATTTTAACAATAATAATTTATGAAATATTTTCTTGCATTAAATAACATGAATTAAAATAAAAAAAAATTCAAACATTGCACATAAAAGTTCTGCATTTTAAACTAAAAAAATTACAAGTTTAGAAAAATAGATACTTTTATTAGTGTGTATTTATTATAATACTTCTCAAATTGCCGCGAGTTATACTCTATTACTTAATAAAATATGTTAATTTCAAGAATTTATTCGAACTTAGCTGATATGTATTAAAATATTTAAAAAGCAAAAATTTCGCACACTTTTAACAAATTTTTATTATATTATTTACATACATATGTTTAAATCTTTCTTACTTTTAAAAATGCGAAATTTTGATATATGACTATTTTTTGTACATTTTAACTTATAATCTGAAATGCAAAACTTATATTTGATCAGCCACTTTTTATTAAAAAAAAAAATGGTAAAACTTTGTATAAGTTACAGTATATAGAAACAAAATCTAGAGTATGTAAGAAAAAGGAATAAATTATTAGAAGAGTGTCTCAAGTCATTTATTGAATATTTTTAAAGTTTGAATATTCATATGATGTGATATGTTGTTATCTCATTATCATTATTTATTTAAAAAATTTCAATCTTGAAATATTTCCCCAAAAGAAATTTTAACTTTTAATCATTAATGTGATTTAAATAACTGTCACAATAAAAATATATTTTTCAAGATACATAAAAATATTATTTTGTTATGAGAAATCAAAATCACAGACATCAAAAATTTTAACCAATAAGTATTAATCACGTCTGCTTTGATCGTTTTTAAAAAATTATACACGTGGTTAATTATACTAGTATTATACTACGCAATTTTCGATATTATGAATAATTCCAGACATTTATAAGATACATAATAAATGTTCTATATTTTATAAGCAAATAATTTAACTTTCACTTTAATACAATTTTTTTAATCAAAAAATGTTTTTAATAATTTATTGAATATATCAATATAAAACAAAAAATAATTAATGCGATATAAGATAAAATTCATAATAGATAATCAAATCTTGAATATTGATTTGTAAATTTCTTCTTGCTGTAATTCCTAAAACTCTTTTGAATATTTAAACATTCATTTTCTACAGCTTTTTTATACCAATATATAATAGAATTTCTACATTCTTGCTGGTTCCTTCACCTTGTTCATATAAAGATGCAAGGCTTCTTTGTGCATTTGTAAAATTCAAATGCTTTTACTTTATCAATAACTGTTCCAATTCCTTTCTCATAGTAATATCCAAGTTTATATTGAGATTAATAAATCCTTTATCAGCTGATTTTTTATAAAATTCAAATGACTTTCAGTTATTTTCCAAACACTCTTAGTCCCTAATTCATTAATCTATCTAATTTATATAATGCTAATTTATTATCTTTCGCGGCTTTATGATACAAATAATTAACTAAATCAAAACCATTTAGTATTTNTTTGTCATTTTCACTCAAATTATTTTGNACATAATAAATATTTAGTGATAATAATATCAAGTAATTGATATATAAAAAATAATTTTGATTTTTATATTTACAGTATTAATCGTTAATAATATAATGTTAAAGAATAATGTTAGAACTAATATCATATTCATAAAAAAAATCCTTGAAAACCAAATTTCATTTTCCTCATGATTTTCTAATAACTTTAGAATTATTATATATTATGATAAGATAATCAAACTGGCTATATTTTATACTTTTTAAATTATATGGTGAGTAATTTTAATTTTTACATAAACATGTAATGAATCTCCGTTTCTCCGATTCAAAAAAAAAAAAAATATATAGAACTTTCAAAATTTCAATAGTCTAAGATAATTTTATTTTTACAATCCATGAAAAAAATAATTAATTAGAACAACGTTTATGGCATAGAAGAATCTTTATAGGACTTTCCAACTATTTACATTTACGCGAAAAAAAGGGTTTTTTTTTTTATTAAATTACAATAATATTTAACAATGAAACTCATTCGTAGACTGTTTTTCTTTTTATTATTATCCACTTACCATAATTCACATATAAATATTGGCTTATTAGAACTGAAATAATTATATAAATGGTGATAAAGGAAATACTGTATGGATTGTGACTCATATGTGCCATTATACTTTATTTGGCTAGCCCATTAGCGTTATGATTAGACTAAATTAGGAATTACATTGCATAATCAAAAATAAAAATACATAATAAGTTCTCATGACACATCCTTTGTAAATTTTACAAAAGGTAAAAANAAAANTTATAAATACCTACCATTTTTTAAAAAATTTTTTTTTTCTCTAAATTTAAAAACTAGATTCACTGTATTTTTGAATTTTTCCTTTAAACTCTTTTCTCTTTATAATTTCATTTTTTTCTNTATAACCTCTTAAAAATAAACTTCTCTTTTAAACTCTTTCTTTTATCTTTCCTTATACTGTATATAGAGGTTTCCTCGTATCAGGCAAGGAAGGTCCAGCCAGGTAATCGAGTTATCTGGCTGGTTTAGTTTCTTTTTAAATTCCTTTAAACTTCCCTTCTCTTCCTTATACTGTATATAGAAGTCTTTCTTCGTATCAGGCAAGGAAAGACCGGTCAGATAGTTGAATATNTCCTATCGCGGTTTGGTTTAGATTAGTATTCCCCTCCTTATTTCCTAATATTTATATTTATGAAGCAACGTTAAAGATTAAAGATGAGAAGATTTTGCAAGATGATGAAAGAAAAAGAAGAAAGTAATACTACTTCCAAGATCAAATAAAAAATATATAACAACTTTAAGGATAAATCAACCCATTTCAGCATGTTGAATTGTGAAAAATTAAAGACTATAAAGAATAAAAATTGACGAAAAAAGAAAAGAATATTATTAAAGATACCGTAACATGATGAAAAGATTTTGCAAGATTATAAAAGAAAACAGGAGAAAGAAATAAATATACAGACAGATAATCAATAAAAAAATATGAGCTCAAGATAACAGAGAAGATGCAGTAAAAAAAAAGTGAAAATGAAAGAAAAAGGACTGATAAAAAAAATAAGCAAAAGAGAAAATTTGCTATCTGGTAAATGGTTAAAAGGACAAAAAGAAATGACTTTAAAAGAATAACAAAGGTAACAGGTCGACAATAATAACAGATAAAG
>QKYT01000814.1:27318-47340 GCA_003550305.1 Glomus cerebriforme | reverse complement strand
GATCGGATGACGGATTGAACGGATTTCACCGGAGCGCACCTCTAGTATCATCAAGGTAACCCATTACTTTGGTATTGAAATTGATATGTTGGTCATTATCTGATGATCGGATATGTTGTATTTTAGTACTGGAGAGATTGAAATTTGAAGTTAAATGATTATTAATATATTCGAACATTGGGTCATAATAAATAATCCAGATGAGAGGCGAAATGATCTCTCCTTGATCGATACCATATAATACTGGATAGGGAGAAGAAAGAGCATTGGGGAGAATAATTTCATTTGATCGATTAGTAAAAAGTTGTATGATTAATTTGATAAAAGGTAAGGAAAATTTTAGTCTTTGTAGAGCCAAATCGAGTAAAGAAATATTGACTCGATCGTAGGCTTTGCTGAGATCCTATATACCTATCCAAAGAGGTAATTTTTTAATCTGACATTATTCGATTATGTGATTAATGGTATGAATCAGTTCAAATGTTGATTGATCTAATAAGCCAGCTCTATTGTTGTATTGTAAAATGTTGTTATAGGATAGACATTTATTAAGTCTGGATGACAAGATTTTGACGAAAAGTTTTTGCAAAATTTCTAATAAGATAATGGGGTGTGTGTTATTGAGAATTCCATTGAATGCTTTGGGCTTGGGTATTGGAAATAGTAACGCATTTGACCATGCTGAGGGGTAACATTAAAATTTGAGTAATTGATTATAGAAAAGATAATGTGACAGTGTAAAGTAGGGTCCGCTTGTTTGATATCTTCGTAATGTATTGTTGATTTTCCTGCCACTTTATTATTTGAACATGATTTTAGTACGTTATAAAATTCAGGCTCTTCTATTTCAACAAGAAGTAAGCGATACCAATGATCTTGAATCGAAGAGGAAGGGGAATAAATATTTTGCCAATTGTTAGGTATGTCGTTAATGGACTCAAAAATTTTTTGAGTGGAGTGGTTGTTGGTACCAAGTGTTTGGAAGTGTTTGATAGCTTCTTGTTCTATTATATTAGGATCTTTGGTAAAAAGGGTATCATTGTCTTGGTTAGTATATTGAATACGGTCTAAAATAATACTTTTGGGTTTTCTGTTCAAGAGCGAGTTAATAAGACGTCTTTGGTTGTCAGTTAAATCTGTTATACGTCTTGTTACGTAGAATTCTATTTGACTTTTTTCGTGATCCGATTGTAATTTGTCTCTGAGGATTTTTAAAGTTGAAATAAATGACTTGAATTGTGATTTAGTAGTTAAAAAATTTGAAGGTAGTATTTTATGATCCCATTTTAAGATGGGTAAATCCTTATATGAGGTATGTAATGTTATTAAAATTCTGTGAATTTTTGTCCATCCTGGAAACTAATTAGAGATCCAGATAAAGTTATCTATATCTGATAAAATATTGGTGTTGAATATCTGAATTAAATGTTTTTTCAAAAAATATTTTAAGGTGAGAGATAATTCTATAATTCTATTGTTTAAGTATCTAATCTTGAAAGGGTATTTGTGATTATTATTCGTTTTAGGGGTGGTGAGTGGTAAACCTTTCTGTTTTACACTAACGATGATGTGTTCAAGATCGTTGTAGAATCTGTTTATTTTAGTTTGTGTATCTAATGTTAAATGCGGTTCGTGAATGTAAAGTTGCCAGTTTGTTTCAATAATATTTTTGGAGGTTTCTTTATAATTTTCCAATCGTCGTTCATGAGGGATTTGTAATCTATGAAAGGATCTTTAGTTATAGTATTTTGATTGTGGTTGTTTGATTTGAAATTGAAAAAAGAATTGTCAATAGTAAAAGTCAGTAGAGAGTGATCAGTAAAAATTGAATGTTCTTTGGGAGTAAGATTTTGAGTATTTATTGTATGATTAGCTACTGAAGGTGAAGTGAATATAAAATCAATTCTTTAAGAATTGGAATCGTTGGGACTGAAAAAGGTGTGTGAGGGCAAAGATAAAAAATTTTTTTGTATATCTATTAGGCCTTTAGATCGAATTAGCAAAATAAATTCTTGTTTGTGAGATTTGGACTTAGATCTTTGTTGGTCTTTTGATTTATCTAGATTTATATTGAAGTCTCCTAAAATTATGTGATGATAATTATTAGGTGTATTTAAAAGAGTTAGTAGAGATGAAGTGCATTCTTTTATTAAAGGTTGATAAAGAGGTGCGTCGTTAGCTGGTAAATAAATGCTAGTTAGTCTTAATATTTATTTGTTTTTGAAAAATAAATCTATGGTTAGTAGTCTTCCTTTGTGAGTAGTGATTTTAGAAATATGATTATGAAGGTAATCTTTAATTAGTATTGTGGTGCCACTGCCTTCAGTGGGTCCTGTGGCATCGTGAATTGTGTGAATGAAATATGTTTGTTTGGTGTTGGGATCAAATCTTTTCTGAGGGTGCGTATATTTATTTTTTGAATTATTGAGGCCAGTTTCCGTTAGACATAAAATATCTAAATTGTAATATATGAAAAGATTAATTAAATCTGTTAGTTTAGAAGGGAAACCCTTCTTATATTTAGTGTGCTAATGGTAATATCTTGAAGCGAAAAATGATGGTCTAGGGAGTTCGTAGATTTTGCGTATTTTATTGATGAACGTAAATTATTTTTGGATGAATATAAATTTTTCTGTTTGTTAGTATTTGGGGTTTGTTTTTTTTATTTAAAGTGTCATTATAATCAGGTATTGGGTTAAAATCAAAATAGGGTGTCTTCTTAGAGGTGTTAGTAAAATTAGCCGATTGATTAAACTTTAATTTAGTATGATGATCAAAATGGTTTTCTGTCATTGTTAAAGGTAAAGAGGAAGAGGATGTGGATTAATTATTATTGTTAGATCCTATCCAACCGCTAATATTTAACCAGCGTTTGGATTGTTGTGTGTGGGAGTCATTGTGGGATGGGTCCAAATCATTATGAAAAGCATTATTATTTGAATCAACTTCATTATCTTGGTAGAATGAAGGAATGGTTTCTGTATACATTGATGGAGGACCTGGTGGTCTGTAAATGTTATCCTGTGATATGGATGATGGTCCTGCTTATGTGAAAGTTTCTATATCTGTATCTTCATTAAAGTAGGTGATGGATTGTAGTGAACCTATTTTGAAGTTATGGGAGGGTTTATACGTCTTATTTGGATTGTTAAAAGAGAATTTGTTAGAATTTATATTTGGTGTTGATGTGAGTGGTCATGTTGTGGATTTAGTATCTTTGGGTGGGATGATGATCTTCTTTTTCTTTGTGAGATAACTTGAGAATGTTAAGAATCAATTGGTTGTTGAGTTGTGTTGATGTGGTCTAATTTATTGATGGTGATGTCTACTTTGGTATTTAATTGTAGATTGGATTCTTTTATAGTGATGATATCTTTATTTATATCTTTGTTATCATTCGCGATTGTGTTAATCATTTGTTGTAATATATTAATAGTCTTGTTTTGATTTGTAATGACTTGTTTAAGATTTTTAATTTCGTTAAGTAATTTAGTGAATTGGAGGTATCTGATGATGTGTATATTTCATGATTGTATTGGTATTGTTAGGAATGACTGGAAATATTATTTTTAGTTTCCTTAATCGTTGAAAGTCTAGCGGGTTTAGTGATTAAGTTATTGAATTTATTGCCTAAGTTGTTAATTAAAAGGTTTTGGTGGTGGTGAAAGTTCTGAACTGCTTTGGTTAATTGGTCTGATCTATTGCAGTTCATGTATTCATGAGAGGGGGATCCGCATACAGTACAAGCGGGGGTTTTTGGGTGTAATACATATATAGTTGAGGTATTAAATTTCATTTTTCTATTATGATTAATGTAGTGTTGTTGTTCTATGTAAACGTAGGCTGATTTTGTAAGCCTTTTTGGGTGAAAGTTTGTGAATGTGCATGTTCGTGCATTCAGTTTTTCTAATAAAGGTTCAATGTTGTGAAATGTAGCTGAAATTGGAATATCAGTGATTTTGTAACTGTATGTAGTATGACGTTTGAATTCGTCTGCTTGTGTTTCATTCGGTAAAATACGTATAGTGTAGTTTTCATATAGTAAAGCTCATATATCGTTTGTTATGATGTTTTCAATCGATTTTCTAGAAGAAAATTCAATTTTGATTTGTTTGAAGTTCAGTTTTCTTTGATTGGTTTTGGGGTATGGTGTTCTATTTTGGTCACGTGAATTATATTTAATAATCTCTTCGAATGAGTTTATTGGATCTAATTCGTCTATAATGTATTCTATTACATTTTTGTTGGAGATGTGTTGAGGTATATCAACGATTCTGATGGTATTTAGTCATTTATTTTCAAGATAAGGTTCAACAATTCTGTTTAGATTCTCTTGATCATATGTATAAAATTTAACTTTTAATTCTGTAATAGTGACATTATGTATTGAGTCACGTATTTGTTTGTTATTGAAGAGTATTTTGACTATTTTAACTTCTTTGAAATTTTGTATGGCTAAAATTCCAGCAAAGTCTTTGTTAAATTTTTTGTTGAAAATGTGTCTACATTTTTAGTTGTGCAAAAGATGTGTTTGGGAATGAGTTTAAGGATGAAAAAGCGATGTATTGACGATGATTGGTGTTTAGTTGAACATTTAAGATATCTAAGATATCACTGTTTTGATCTGCATTTAATAATAGTGGTTGTACTAGTTGTTGTTGTTGTAGATCATTATTTGTTGTAAATGAAACATGATTATAATCATGTTTTTGGGAAATAGGGACTAAAATTTGTTGATTTATAGTGGGATTTGCAATTTCTTTATTTTTGCCTTTGATGTTGTTCGTTGAGTTGTCATTTAGGGGAGGTAAATTTTCTAAAGTATTTTCTATTAGTTGGGTGGTTATATCATGTGACTTGTTGGAGTAGTTTCGTTTATATCTTCAGTATGAATATTGTTGGAGGTATTATGTGATAGTGAAGTAATTATATTGGAGTTTTGGGTAGATTCAATTGGGTCTATGTCCATATTCTCTATGTTAGATTGTTGAGGGTTAGAAATATCAACAGTTAATTTATTTGGTGAAAAAGTTGAAGAAATAATTTCTTCGTCTATAAAGTTTGTCGAACTAGGTTTTTCTAAGTTTGTTTGTATGTATTGTGAGTTTGTATTAGTATGACTTCTCAGTTTTCTCGTACTTGGGGTACTTTTTTGACTCATTATATTGTATATTTATTGAAGTATTTAAAATAAAATTGTGTTTAGTTTTGTGGTTTACTGCGAAATTTTAATAAAATGGAAAAGTACGAGAGAGAGTTTTTTTTTTTGATTTCCCTATATCGCTATGCATAAAGATATAATTCCGATGAATTTGTAATCATATGATCAAGTAATAAAAAAATTTTAATTAATGATTAAATGATAATTTATAGTTATGTTAAATATACTTAATAATTGCCTGTATTGCGATGTTATGTTTAATAATGTTCAATAATTAAATATTAAAACAAAAATTTTTTGATCAAAAAAAAAAATTAAATTATTATTTACTCGTGAAAGTACTAATGCGGTATCTACAATAAAGAATGTGATCATTTTAATTGCATGATGTTAAAGAAATTTTTTTTTTATTTGACGTGTGAAATATTTTATATGTTTAGTAAATTCTATTAATAGTAAAGAAACTTCTGAATGAATGTATTTTCAATAAATCAAAATTTGTGTTTCTATGTTTTATTGTTCTGAATTGTTAATTTTGTTATTTCTACCCATTCATACATTAAAATGATCAAAAAAAAGCAATATTTTACGATGATATAAAATAAAAAATATTCATAATAAAACAGTTTGATAGACAACTTTCTTAATAATATGAATTTTAAATACTGAATATATATTCCTTCGTATAATATAAAATATCCTAAGGTAGCAAAAATGTTAATTCAAATTATAGCTTTTTTTTGAAAATGTCACACAAAAATAAACATATATTTGATTATTATTTGACTACTACTTATTTACAAGTTTAAAAAGTTATAAAATTAAAAATTGATCTTCTCGACTTCAGAACTTACGGACAAGATAAACAATATAAGATGAATATTGCAATGAATTGGAAAAATAATATTTTAGCAGTGGTTATTTTATTGAATAATCCCCTGTCGCACTAAGTGTCATATCATAATTTTTCATATGATTAGCATGTGACCCGGAATATTTCTGGTCTCATAGATAGCCGGGATTCTGGAAATCTCTAATTTTATAAGTACTGTTTAAAATACCTCTCATATTAGTTTATGCTTTTTACAACTTTCCATTTTTTATTTTTATTGCTATTAGTTAATCATGTTTAAATGTAATAATGATGTTGATATTATTACAATTTTCTATAGAAATCTTTGGAATTTTCAATTTTTGATACTTTAATTTATTATCATCTGAATTCTTTTCATCAAATATGTTAGATTTATCATATTGTTTAATTAAATCAGATGCTTTAGAAAATCCTATAAAAAATTAATAAAATTAATAAATTTTAATAAACGTTTATTACATACCTAATTTATTTGCATAATTGGTTGAATCCTCTAGTGCTGCTTTTTTATTAGGAATTAGGAGAGAGGTATTGTTTTGTTTACGCTTTATAGATTGATGTTGATAAGCAGACACACCTGTAATTGTTTTATGTCGTGAAAAGATCATCTGTTCATCAAGAGTAACGCTAGATTCAACAAGATTGTGAATACCTATTGATCGTATTGAATGATCAGTAATATGGCGATCTTTAAAAATCCAATCCAGAATCAACACATATATTACGCATCATTGTTTCATGTGAACTCTTTCCTAATTTTGTTGCAAAATACCATTCACTATGATATATATTTTGGGAGTATTAATTGAGACAAAAAATAATCATCTTCGACATTATTAGGACATTTGGATAAGTATTTTTTAATATCTGCAACAGGAGTGTGAATATTTTCTGAAGTATCAGGACTACATATGGATCTTTAATTCCTCCTGCATGATTCTTTTCCTTAGGTGGTTCAAGCTGCATTTCACCCGTCCAGATTGTGTTCGATTTTTATTTCCTTGATTGGCAATTGATTTCATACGGCCATCCAGAGTTTCTATGTAAACTTTTAAATTGATGATTATCAAAAAAGTTAACAACTCTTATTTTTTCAAACATTTCAGATATCCCTCGTGCCAAAGCACAAAATCCAGTGTAAAGTGATGATGCTTTATATTCTTGACCATTGGATTTTCTTACTTCAATTAGAAATTGTTCTAACTGTTCANATAATGTTGTATTATCCAGTTCAACAATTTCATTTGAATAATCATAAATAAAGCCATCTATATATNCCTAGACTTATCTGTATTTATATTTCTTGATGATTTATTTCTGGTATTCTAAGATACTTTCTTTGGTTGATGCAACAAATCGGAAGGCAGAGTTAGTTTTAATAAAGAGGAAAAAGGAATTTTTAATAAAGGGAAATAAAGAAAAAGTTTAATTAAAAGATTTCTATAAATGGGCTAAAAATAGTTAAAATAGTCAATCATGTGCGTGTTAATTTAATGGGTGATTCTCCTGGGAATTACCCATTTATATGGGGAGGAATTGTCAGATTATGAAGAAAAAACTCTTTCTCGTACTGCTCAATTTTAAATAAAATCCACAGCAAAATAAATTTTAATTTCACACAAAAAGAAATATTCTTATAACAACATATTACAAATAACATTATGAGTCAAAAAAGCTATAACAGTACGAGACAACTAAGAAGTCATACAAAAAATTCTTCTTCTACAAATTTAAACACCATAAAAAACACTACTTCTTCACAAACTATAGATGAAGAAATAGTCGCTTCAACTTACACTCCTCAAAATAACACTTGCTCGTCCAACTCTAATAACATAGAAAACATGGATATAGATCCCATAAACAACTTGGAAACATCTTCCACATATTATAATACATTAAACTCTTCCCTCAACACAACGAATGATACAAATATCAATTCTTCTCAGCCTTCCAACTCTGCTAACAATCACGTGACTGACAATAATATCACTATACAATTGATTAATAATACTTTAGAGAATCTGTCCCTGTTAAAGAATTATTCCCTCAACGCCTCAATTCATTCTCACAATACGAATCAAAATAACAAAGGAAAAAACAAAGAAACAGATAATCCTATGGATAAGGGATTAACCCCTATTACAAAGAAACACGATTTTAATCATGTTACTGCATCAACAAACATAGATCAATAACAACAACAGATTCCACAAAATCCCAATTACAGAATAGATGATCAAAACAGTAATATCATGGATATCTCAGATGTACAATATACCAATCAAACACAGTACATAGCTTTTGCACCACTGAACACATTTAAAATTTCTACTTTTAAACAACTAAAATCAGCTATCAGATATATTTTTAACAAAAAATTCAACAAAGACTTCGCAGGCATTCTAGCCATACAAAATTTCAAAGGAATTAAAATCGTAAAAATCTTATTCAATGATAAACAAATTAGAGACTCATTACACAATATTACAATTACGGAACTAAATGTAAAATTTTACATTTATGACCAAGATAATCTAAATAAAATTGTAGAACCATATTTAGAAACTAAAAGACTCAATACAATCCGTATAGTAGATATTTCCTATTACATAGATAATCAAAACGTCTTAGAATTTATTTCAGACGAACTAGGACCAATCAACTCCTTTGAAGAAATTATCAAAACAAACCCACGTGACACTACTAGACACAACGCAACAAGGAAATATCAAAAAAGACAAAACTTCAAACAACTTAAAATAGAATTCTCATCAAAGAAATCCATAGAAACTATAATGAACAATGATGTTTGGGCACTATAATATGAAAACTTCACCTTATGAATTCTTCTCAATGAAATTCAAGTAGATGAGTTCAAGTGTCGCACAACTTTCAGCTACAAAATAACAGGCATTCCAATCTCAGTAAACATTTACAACATAGAACTACTACTAACAAAACTCAAAGCAAGAATTTGTACCTTCACAAACATTCACCAAAAAGATTAACTAAATCGGCATATGTTTATGTAGAACAACAGAATTATGTTAACCATAATAGAAAAATGAAATTGGATACATCAAACATCTACGTACTACACCCCAATACTAAAACATGCTCAGTTTGCAGATCCCCTTCTCACGATTTCACTTTGTGCAATAGAGCAGAACACTCACAAAAGTAGCGCAAACCTTCCAAAAATACCAAAACTTATCAATCAACGATTTGAACAAAAAATTTAATAACGTGATTAATAAAAATAACAAAATCCAACAAGAACCAAAATTCCATAACCCAAAATTTACCAAACAAAGCAAAGATAATTATTACAACAATTATCAGGATAATACTCAAACAACTAACATAAAAGATTTATTAAAAGAGATCCAAACACTTATCCAGACCATCTCTAAACAGAACCAAACAATTGACAAACTACAACAACAAGTTCAAACTCTAAAGAACGATCAAGCTGAAAGCAACAAAAACCTCCTATCACTTAAAGAAACAAATTTACAACTTAATTATAAAATTGACTTACAATCAACAAATTAGATAAGATCAATGAATAAATCACTAAAACACCTTCACAACAAATCATCACGAATCAAAGGAAAAGAAGATCCTCATCTCCTCCTAAAGACACCAAATCACTAAATACACAACAACCATGAAAAACAACTACCTATTCACCATATAAATTTAATTTACCTATCAAAACTAATCTTAACCAAGTTTCTACACAGGAATTTAACATAGGATCCCTTCAATCTATAACTTCCTTTAATGACAATATTAAAACCACCTCCATACAAGCAGGCCCTTCCTCTTTACCCTATAACATTCAATCTACAGAACAAAATTATAATCCTAACTACATGGAAACCTTACCTTCAGAATACCCAGATGAAGACGAAAACCATATTAACAATGCCTTCTATACTGATTCTAACTCAAACCAACAAGATAACATCCCAACACAAAACAACCGCTGGTTAAACATCAGTGGTTGGATCAGAGCAAACTAATTAACCCGTACTAACTTTATATTTCAATTTAAAAATATAAATGACAGAACAACAGAAAGTATTTTATAATACAACAAATCTAAATAATATCGATAACATGGCCGACACCACTAAGAAGATACCTCATACTGATTCTAATCCAACCCAAGATTCCCAAACCCATACAAAGACTAATAAGAAAAATAGACATAAAGATTATTCATCTCAAAGATCTTTTTTCTCTAATAATAATACTCAACTTTCAAATAATGAATTTTCCATAGATTTCGAAACTTTCAAAATCAGAACTCTTAATATAAGACAAGGATACTACAACACTGAAAAAAATACTAATCTATACAATTTGCTAATTCAATACGAACTAGATATACTCTGCATTACAGAAATGGGACTTTACAATAATGTTTCATTATTCGATAATAACTGTCCCATCAAATTACCTAACCCACTAACCAATGTCATAGACACTTATTATACTATTCACGACAACACAGGTCACTATAAAGGAGTGGGATATCATGCTTTAACTTAATTAAGTTAAAGCATGGTATCCCACTTAGACTAGGTTATGTTACCATGCTATAATCTAAATATCACACTATAATCTAAATATCACGTTATAATCTAAATATCATGCTTTAATCTAAATACCACACTATAATCTAAATACCATGCTACAATNTAATAGCTATAACCTAATTACCATGCTTTAATCTGAATACATAATCTGGTTACCACACTTTAACCTACCCTCTTTATTTTGATGTTATCTCTGTTCACATTTTAACTATATATTTAAACCTTTCTTGGTATTTGTATTNTTCTCTTGTATGTGGTTTTATTACCACGTTATAATCTAAATACCACCCATGCTTTAACCTAACTANCTCTATTTTCTTCCNACTTCTATCCCATTTGTAATTTAAGTTATATATTGAAGATACTGGCCGTTTGCACCTGATTGGATACCAAATTCTATATTAAAGTTCTTACCTTTTTGCGCCTATTTTGTTATCAGTCAAAATGCTGAAATATGGTAAAAAAAATATCGCGTCGGGTGGCGCAGTAATTCGGTCTAAATCTGCGCCTAAATTTGGCCNGCACTATGGTATAATTTCTAGCCGATCTTTAGGGCATGTGATTTTGAGTTCCAGCTTGGCGCNATNGTAGTGCCCTGATAGTGACCTGGTAGCTACCATGGAACTGTCATGGAACTGGCAGGGAACTAGAGTGGTTCTATTAGTTTGCCAGTTCCAGCTCACTTTTATGCCAGCTTGGATGCCGAAATATTACCTAAAGTTCTGGCCGAAATTATGGAATAGTGCTGGCCAAAATTAATCGAAATTTACTACGCATCATTTTTTTCTAAAATGGGTGTCNCGAGTAGATATGTATATTGTTAGGAGAATCATATGATAATGATCCCAGAGGGTTCAGCGTCAGATGACATCCAGCACAGTATCAATTCAGAGATTTTCTATTAGTTCCACCCACCATAAATGCTGAATTATTGTATCCAAAAATCTGGCCGAAATTATCATTAACTTACTGTGCCTAAATTTTTGGTATCACGTGCTCAGGCTCTAGTTTTCTCTTCCCGCAACTTTTGAGGAATATTTGAGTGGCATTTGGGGTTTGGGCTAGTGGATCAGTTGGTTAGAGAATTGAAGGTGCCAACTTCGTATCTCTTTTTGGTATACCTCTATATTATTACGCGGAGGCTATATCATACTCGAGTATATATCTAGAAAAGTATGTCTTCTGCCATTTTTATATAATATAATTACGCAGAAGACTTCATACCATACCCGAATACATGTCTAGAAAAGTGTAGTCTTCTTTCAATTTTTTATATAAGATTACGAAGAAGACTACACTTTTGTTACATATCCGCTTGTNTTTCATTTTCGATTTGCTGTCTAAGTTTGCTATCATCTTTTTTTACATCCATCGAAAAAAAAATAAATTAAACATTTCTGAATTTTATAAAGTTAGTATATCTTTTCGAACTAANATCATGCATACACCAGCTATTTTCGACCAAACTGATCGCTCCGGAACTCTCGCCCACTACGACGGCGCCCACCCCGATGAATATTTATCTGACTCAAATAGTTATAGTGATAATGAATCTGATTTGAGATCAGATGATTATAATGACTACGAGTCTAATTATGAGTCAGATAATGAAGAAGCTCCCTGCGCTTCAACCAGCACTACCGAGGTTGTAAAAGAACGAAAGGTTAATGTGACATATCCTTTGAGGCAAGAAAAGTTCAATGATAAATTTTCCCCTAAGGATTTGCTAAATGCCATTCAGAAGATTCTCTCATCATCACCTAGGGATATGTCAGAAGATAAAGGGTCATTGGATTTCCTCCCAATCTATTCATTCCTCTTTCCGAATGAAAAAGGCTCTAGCTTATATAACGCTTATGATCGAAGTGAGGTGGAAGATAAATTGGTTATCAAAATCGACCAAGATAGTGATCGTGCCCCGAATTTTTCCATTGCTGACGACATTTCTGAAGTGTATGGTTTACCCGGGATTCATGAATGTATTAACGGCCAAAAACCTTTAAGAGCTGTGATCGATATCGATGCATCAAAAGGGGATATGGAAACAGCTAATATCAAGGGACAAGAAGTGTTCATTCGAATCTGTTGATCTTTCATAAGAGCTCTGTACCGAATTCTTGACTGTGGTTGGAAAGACATTCTCAAAGGGTTAATAGTTACTACATCATCAGATCCCAGCAAATGCAGTTATCATATTTTATATGCACCAGTTCTCCTTATCGATCATCATAAGCTTAAAGCATTCACCAAATTAGTATATACCTTAACTGGAGAAAAATTTGGCAAGTTTATTGATCAGAAATTACCTGGTCAAAATTTTAACCTTCGCTTAATTGGTTCGGCAAAAAAAGGTCGTGTAAAACGTATTCTTCAATTCTCACTAGATAATGGGTAGAACGAACTCGATCATACTAGAGTCCAACCACCTATTAGTTTATGTCTTAAAGTTAGACCCTGTATACTTAGCACAAAAAAAAATAACAATCCACTAAAGATAATCGTGGGACATGATGTATTACAAAAATGCGCGAACTTAGTTTTGCAAAAACATTCTAACTATCTTAGGGATTGGAATATCGAAGAAAATGATTCGCAAAACTTCATATATTTTAACCGGAAAGCTCCACTAGAATGTCCACTATGTAAACGTATACATGACAAGGATCAGCGGTGGTTTGGTCGTGTATATGCTAGCAGTGGAACATTCATTGTAAAATGCTTCCAGCAAAGTAGTGATGAACCTGGGGAAGTTTTTGAATGCGACCCATTTATTGCAGAAAAAATTCGGCAAGAAAATAAAAATTCTCCACAACCCTCTCACAAGGTAAAAAGCCCAGGTTTTCCTAAAGCCTTCGTAAATTTTCCATCTTGGGCCAAGTATAATGAAGCCCTTACATCTACAGAAACATATAAGGAGAGATATGTAAGGCCATTACCAAATGAAGGCGATATTTATATGGGATCGCCTTGGGAAACAGGGAAAACGTATACTCTTGAAAATTTGGATATTCCTGATGACGTAAATTTGCTCGTATTATCTACGCGATATTCTTATTCTAATGCTGTCACTATAAGACTTAACCTCAAATCATATTGCGATATCGATGGTAATATAAATCTACCCGATCACAAGAGGGTAGTATGTCAAATAGAGAGTTTACACCGTATTGNTAATAAATGCAAATGTAATAAAAAATGTAAATGTCTCCCGAGTCAATACGATTTGTGGCTTGATGAAATAGTGTCTATAATTGCTCAGGCGCAAAGTCGTATGGCGGGGCAATCAATAGAAAAATTATATAAATTAATCCAAGAGGCGAGGCACATTATTGTCATGGATAATGATCTAACTGACCTTAATATCGAATGGATTAAGGCCCTCCGCAAGGATATACCATTCTCAATTATCCACAATACTTATCAACCCCAGAAAGGTAAGACTTTTCGCATGGCTCCTAATAAAAAAACAGTGTTAGCTGAACTCTGGGATTGGGCCAAACAGATGTCTTTATTGCCTTTTGAGAGTCAGAAAAGTGCATCACTTATCTGCCACCTCAGAAAGGATGTACAAGGGATTGTTCGTGCTCTTAAGACTGATTTTCCAGAATTACGGATCAAGGAATATCACGGCAAGTCTGATCTGGTGGAAAAGGCTCATGACTTCAGCAACGTTGAAGAATCATGGAAAGACGTAGACATAGTTGCCTATACAAGCACTTTAAAAATAGGAGTATCCTGCACTAATCCTAAGTTTGAGCGAGCATTCTGTCTTTTTAATAGCTACATAGAAACAAATGCCGGATTGAATCAGATGTTATTCCGCATGCGGTGCATTAAAGATTATATATGCCATATTGAGCAGAGATCTTCTAACGTTCCAGTCACAGAGAAAGGATTATTTCAATGGTTGTTAAATGACAAACGCGAAAGTCTCCCCCGGGAACTTCAGAATAGAGGAATATTTCCTGATATAGATTCTATCATCTGGAGTAAGGACGTACCAACTGTTCGTTTATGGGTGGCCTATATGTTGGAAAGATTCCGTTCCCGGCACTTATTTGGTTGGAGGATGGTTGATTTTCTCCGAAATGCGGGTATGGTAATTTCTTTAATGGAACTCATTCCTAAACCTGAAGATACTTCGATGTCATTATCCCAAATAGTGAAGGCGAGTTCCTCTACCATTAAAGCAGAGGAGATAGCAGATGTATCTAATGCTATTATTGTCGATCGTGAGACTGCCGAATTATTGGAGAATAAACCAAAGAAGACTTTAGAAGAGATGCGNTCTTTAGACNGGCATCATATTGTGGATTGTTATGAGATTTCGCCTGAATCATTGACCGAGAATTTCNTCTCAAAGTATGGGAATTACAATCANATGAAATGGTTTAGGGCTTATAAGCAATTACGAGATGCTGGTACTAACAATGAAACGGCCGTTGAGGCTATATTCCGTAAAAATTACAGAGAAGATAGGCTCACAACTGCAACCCGGGCTGAGAGACATCGAATTTGCCTGGAATTATTAAGAATTTGCACACCAGCTAGAGATATCGATGATAGAGCACGATATAAAGCTAATGAAGTCAAAACGCGCATGGGTTCTCCCGAATCGATATCATATCTCCAGGGTTTAGTACCTAAAATGGCTCGAGTATTTGATAATACAGATGCATCGCACAGTGCTAAAAAATCAGGATTAAAAACAATCCGAGCGAAACTTGGTTTATTAAATGTATCCCTTTACGCAACTTATGGATTGAAATTTAAGGCTGTTGATAAGAGTCAAAGATATTATCATTTAGTTGGTTTATTCGATAGCAAGGATGTCCCCAAGTTTCCTTCATACCAAACAGGGGAAGAAATTTATTGGGAAAATGGTAAGGATACTCGATATGGATATAGTAAGATCTCACCTGATGAATTATTATTAGGTAATCTTTCTAGTTCTAGCAAAGTTGATAATACGCAAATTTCAGAAGATATTCAGAATTTATTTGATATGTGTTAATATCATACCTGAATATATATCTAGAAAAGTGTAGTCTTCTTCCAATTTTTTATATAAGATTACGAAGAAGACTACACTTATTCAGGTATGTATCATAAAAAAATTCTCACTTCGGTCAGGATACATAGTCACATACTTTGAGATGTAGGCTTCTACCAAAATTTTGTATAATAATCAACTAATAATATTTTTTTTGCTTACTTTCTGGCAGATAATTCAGAGGGGGTTCCTAATGCTCTAAATTTCAAGCTAACCACTAATCCCCAAAGAGTCAACACCCATATCCTCATCATCTAACTCATCATCTAACTCAGAAATCGGAGCTTCATAGATTCTGGGTGAGCCTTTAATTACAACCCTATCACCTAGTATTTTGACCCGGATCGAATCTGTTAAATTTCTTCCTAACGAATCTGCAAATAGTTGTGAAGAAGCGGGAAACAAGTGTTCATGGATCGAAGCACTACTATCATCTAACTTGGAAATTGGAGCTTCAGGGATTTCAGGTTGAAGAGTCTCAGCCTTACACTTTTGCCTCATTCGATATTTGTGCGAATGAATACTGGCAGAGTGGTCGTGGCAATACCCCGAATCAGCATCAGTAGGATATACGCAACCACTAAAAAGACGGTTTTTTTTTCTGATTTTTTTTCATACAATTTCCAGTGCCTATAACACCCTTTAGGGAGCCAGCATCTATTTCCACAAATAGTACCATCTCTCTTGATATACGGGCAAGTAAAGGGAACCATGAAAGTATTTTAGGATATAGAACCCTCTTTCACTTTTAATTTTATAATAAAATATGTATTTAAATTAATCAGTATTTTAATGAGATAAATTATCTTTTCATACTAACGCTATAGACTATAATGCAAAAAGCAGTACTCAACATTCTGACCGGCCGATGGATCGACTCAAATGGGAGGCTATTCCAGAAGTTGATTCAAGAAGGCTATAAATATACTGATAGACTTTCAGAATATATAGAAGACATTGGAATTATGCATGCTGGCGAATTCGAATTAGACCCCTTAGCCAACTTCTACCACCCAGCTCTAATTCTGCCTTTATCTATCTTAGCGATTAGATCAGATATTCGTAACGAGTTTATCATTAGCATGGAATCGGCTGTAGAAAGTGGAATGAGTTTATTTACTCTCAAAAAAAATAAATTATCTTCGCTCCAGAATTTAATCGAAATGAAGTATCCCAGTGATAACTTGTCCACACTAATAGGAATAACTTGGGGCATGAAGAGACGATAGCTTAGAGGAACAACGTGCTTATGAAATTCCTCCGCCACCCAAATTTGGCTCCTTCAAAGCACAGACCGGGTGCTTTATATGACGCATTTTCCAATACAAACGCTTTAGGACCAGGACACATACTAGCCTTAGCGAGGGCGCTTTACTAAAATATAACTTTTCGAGAACGATTTATTCATAGCCACAGAACCCCCATTCCATGACTATGTTTTTTTCGCATATTCTATCTACCCACAATTTTCAAATATATATAAAAGATATCCTGGCCGGAGCTCGTGGTCTCATAGAGAGCCCGCAATAAGTTATAATATTCTTTTTTTGCCCACCGATCATAAGATAGTGAATTGTCGGAATATTTTTTCGAATTGAACTTTATCCCACTTAATATAATCTGAATACCACGGATTAATCTAACTACCACCTATAATCTACATACCACTCAATGTCTGCTATTACAACCAAGTTCATTACAGACCACGAGCTCACCAATGAAATGAGTCTCGAAGAGCTTAGCTGGTATGCGCCAGAAATACTTGAACTCTTGACAACTGGTGTGCCATCGGTAGATAGAGAAAAAAGGTGACAGGCCCGTAATCGGCTTCAAAAAGGGTATGAATTTAGCAAAGAACAGGCATTCGTGTTGATACCTTCTCAAAGAGGCGGTCGAACTAAAAGTCAAGTAATCCCCAAAGAAGGAGGGGCAGAAGCGGAAGTGAATATATGCTGTGCTAAAAGCGCCTGCCAAGTATCAGATATTATCCCAGAAGGAGAAACTATTAGAGAAACGGCCCAGCGTATTATGCGGGACAGCCTTGGTGAAAAAGAAGTAAAAGTTATAGCTAAAGCATTAGCCGAGACATCCTCTAATCCAGTTGCCGGCACATCTAGTCTCAGTAGGCTCCGAACGGAATTGCGGAAGCTTAATGCCCCAGAGGCAATAATCGAAGCTACGAAGATTCCAGAGATGACCACTTTATCGAATAAAATCCAAAAGGAGAGGAGTTTATTATGCGAAGATGAAGGAATTCATTATCCAGACCACTTCTCGCTAGAATCGGTTAAGGAGAGACTGGATTCGTATGATGTATCTAATACACCCAATAAACAGGCCTTAGCTGATGTAATGATCATGCTCTATATCCGTCCAGCTGAAATTAAAAATCTGCGTATATCTAATGGAGGTGTAACAGGATACGTAAAAAACCGAGGTCAACAGGATATTCCTCGGGTGTTTAGATCACTTGAAAAGAATGAGGAGCGGGCAAGGCAATTGCTTACATGGATTCAGGAAGCAATATCTTCTGGACAGCTAGGAGATCCAGGGACGCCTGGAACTAGAATCTTGAGTACGTTTCTGAAAAAAGCTAAATTTCTTCCCGAAACTGGTAAGCCATTACTCCCTAGTTCTTTACGTAATTTAGGAGCTGTATTTGCAGTTGTAGAGAGTGGGATTAGGAATCTGTCAAAAGCTAATACTATTGCTAGTCAAGCTCTTTGACATAGTCCTAAAAATAACACTGCACCATCACAAAGGTATACTATAGTAAATTACAGACCTCGTGGAGTGCCTTACAATCAAGCAAACCCATTCATGCTCTTCGATGAAAACTAATCACATATAAGGGTTAGGGGTGGGACATCATTTATTAATTTTATTTTTTCGTTCGCCTAAGATCTAGCATATATAAAATATCACAAAATGGTAACCGATCAAAATCATTCATCTCACTTGATTATTTTACCAAGCGTTGAATAGAGGTTTATTTTATATTTGAACATTATATATGCCATAATAAAATGGTATTCGTGAATTGTATAGTCGAAGAAAATATTCCTAGGCATCAATTGATATGTGTGCTGATGTAAATTGCATTAGCCAAAAACATATTGGTGAATTAGAAATTACATATCACGGTGAAAATAATAGCATTAAAACTCCGGACGCATCCTATTCCACATTAGGAAAGGTTGATCTGCATATCAGCTTTAATGATAGCGAGAAGCATAAAAGCATACCCACTGAATTCATAGTTGTTGGACCAGATTGGCCAGATCATTTTCCTGATTTAATCTTGGGAGGTCCTTGGTTCCGAGAAAGTGGTGCAACTTTAGATATACGCAATTCAAAACTATTATTAGACGATNATTTTGCGATCCNATTCGAAGAAGTAAAATATGAATCTAATGCAGAATAACGATTATCCAAAGCAGTGATCGCGTGATTTTATTTTTTGTTTAAAGATACAGCATATACAGTATTATTTATGGCGCATACAACTCTACCGATCTAACTAATTCGGAGTAATGATCATCAGCTCAGAAGAATTTGCTGGGCCACTCCTGTGTGACAAAAAATAAGTGGATCACAAGACAGGTCTGTGCGACATATTAATTTACGCATATATATTCGAAAAAACATATTAACCTTTATTTTTTTCCCTAAACAATCATGAGAAACGTGAAAGAATGTCTAGAAGCAATACAGAACCAACTCTAAAAGTAAGTATTAACGCCAAAAGCATATGCTATGAAGGGCTGAGGGAGTCACAATTTTGAGATCGTCAGACGTAAGACTAACTATATGTTTCTCTGGTAGATCTCCATGTGAAAAGGTAAGAGGATTCCATTTGCATGTGCTTTCAAGGGACTCTTGGCATCATATGACAATACTAATTACGCCTCATACCTCCTTATATTTTTCCAGTAAGATATAAAGCATGTAGTGGTATGTGGAAGTTCAGCCAACTTCTTCGGCTTGTCGCTCCGCAAAAAACTTTCTCGTAAAATAGTTTCACTAGCGTAGCTAACGCAAAATAAGGTATGTATATGCCAGAAGTTATGTATGTATGGGAATGAGTTTTTCTCACCATGGGCCTTATCAGTTATATTTAGNAAAACAAGATGTCTTCCAGTTCCACTCTAGCTNACAAGGTAAAAGAATATGAAACGGAAAGTCTTATCGAGTTCTTGCGGAAAGATCCCAAATTAAAANGCATAGAAGTCGGTGATGGCTTTTTTACGAGGCTTGAGGAGGAAAAAATCACCGGTGATTCATTTCTCAAGTTAACCGGATGGGAATTTAAGGAGTATGGAAT
>QKYT01000814.1:14054-25565 GCA_003550305.1 Glomus cerebriforme | reverse complement strand
ATGACAAGCATGTTAACAAACCTCAAGCCTTTGATTTTAAGCATATCACTTACGAAGCCAAACCCGATCCAGAATTAATTATCAAGTCCGTCTTAGAGCATTTCACATACCTGAAATTCCGAAATAGTTTCAGAGGGGATGATAATTATGATTTTAGATCACCTCAGCCGTGGAGCTCGCCATGCCCTATTTGCGATGGAATACATGGGAATTATAGATTACATGGCTCATGGTATTGCGAAAATGGGAATCAGCTCCCTTATGATCCTGAATTAGCGAAGTTGTATTTCCGAGATAAGTTGGAATATTGTCTTACCTGCAACACTTCAAGCAAAAAACTTAAGTTCGCAATTGTAGCATAGAAGCTTTGTCGTGTACTCTCGCGCTTGTATTTATTTAAAGTATCGTGAATACTTTTCTCACTTATCACCAGTGTAAAAACTACGAAATCCTGAGACTGTGACGCGCGTCACGATCTCAAAGTTTAGCACTTTTTTTATATGAAGTATTGTAAAGCACGATTTTTGTAATCTGGTGTGACAGATATCTGTATTAAGTCAGTTGCGCAACTGATCAACTGATGAGTCAGATCAATCTGTGCGACAATCGATTTCTCATAAATATATCCTCTATTCGTGTTACTCTTTCAGCAAAATTTTTTTTTTCTGAGCTGTACAACTGTTACCACATTTGTTTTTCGTATAAAATAATCATGTCCCACAACATTGCAAATACAAGTACTTCTACGAGTGCTCCTACGGCTAGTCTCCTGACAGTTGAAGAAATTAATGGATGGGATCGAGATAGGGTCAAGGGATTTTTGCAAGAGAAGAGAGCTGAATTAGGGCTTGGGGGAAATGTTATTAACGTAATATATGATCAGGAGGTCTCCAGTAAAGCCTTCCTTCGTTTGAATGAAGAACAACTTACTCGTAATCCTGGCCCGTTCAGACTGAAATATGGACCGGCTTCAGCAATCGCAGAATTGGTTGAACAAATTAAAGGAGGTAAGTGAGCTTCATTTTTTCCCGCGCTTTCATATAATGTCATATTTGCCAATAATACCGAATACTTACTTATTCTTGTGCTTTTCTTTCCTGCTTCTTATTGTCAAACCCGCCCAAAAAACACATTCCGTTATCGTAGAGCAACCCGCTGTTGGTAAGTGACGTCTTTTGTTGCAGTATTTTCGTAGTATTTATTAATCGTTCCTGTTATTTNCCTGCGCTGTCATATAATATTGAATATTTACTTATTCTTGTGCTTTTCTAAAAAAAACATAAGATCTTCTTATCACCGAGCAAGATCTTTTTAGAACAGCTATTCCCGATCTTTCTTTTATCAGGATTAAAACAAAATNCACAGTTAAATCAGCTTCGCGGAGAGTGNTAACAGATTATATGACCAAAAAATAATTAGTATTTTTATTCGTATCATGTAATGCGAAATATTCGTGCAAAGCGCCTTAACGGCCAATTTTTATGTAATATTAGGCCGGCAACGTTTTTTTTATTTCATAAATAAAGTATTATTTTATCNGATGTATAAGAGAAATGNGTCACGTGTAGTGATGCGGTCCATGACTATAAATCTAATTTTTTATCGAGCCAATCTAGCATATAAAAAAACGTAGCACTATATCAGGTGATAAGTGTGAAGAGTCTTCACGGTTAGGGAGGCGCAGTNATTAGCCATTAAGGCTATTGTTGCACCTATGATGCAATGTGGCCGATCATACGACAGGCTTGTGAAACAGTTAAATTTCTCACATATACCAGCCCTCGGTATTTTTTCGCAAATAAAATTCTTTTTTACTCTTGTCCTCACATACCGCACTTTGAGCCAATAANATTTCGTAAAAAATACTATAAAAGCCGAAAACATGTCTATCACTTTATTCTGTCTCGTTAAAGGAAATACAACCGCGAGCGCTTTCGAAGTTGATATTGAGAAGGACAAGTCTATTAGCAAGCTCAAAGAGGCTATAAAGGTGAAAAAACAAAATGACTTTGCTGGTGTAGACGCAGACAAGCTCAGGCTATGGAAAAAGGAAATTTCTGACGATCAGGACGATCTCTTAAGCAGTCTCACACTCAATGACGGGGACGAGCTCCTTGCAACGAAAAAGATTTTGAAATACTTTCCAGACTCACCTCCCAAAGAACATATTCATGTCTTAGTCTCTTCGCCAGAGGCCACCACCACTTCGAGCCAAGAACAGGAATTACTCGACCAAGTCACTTCGTTGCAGGCATTACTTAACAAGTCTACACATGGTATGTATAAAATAGTTGGAAGAGAGACTTCGTGAGAATTTTCTAACTGACCATTGTATTGTAGACTTCGACGTCGTTGTTCACCCGAAATGGAAGCCAAATAAGTGGACTGCAAATATCGAACAAGTGACTCTCGAAGGCCTCAAGGAATATATACGCAAGATGTATCAACCACCCGCACTTGAAAATGATAGGGCGGAACTCAACCTAATGAATGATGGAGAGAAATATTTCCCTCATAATGATCAAGACCTTCGTGAGATGCTCTGCATATTCATATCAAAGAACAATCTCAAGTTTACCGTATTCATAGAAACACCCTCAAAAGCTTTCTCGGATTGGACTTTCCCAAAAGTGTGCCAGCTTTACGAACTCTGTGAATCAGAGGACCCTTCATTATCTGTCTTTCCGCCTTTCACTTGCGGGATCAAAGATCTGGAAGATGATTCTTCTCAGGCGATACTTAAACATCTTATAGCCGAACTAAATGCCCGTCTCAAGTCCATTCCAATCAGTGGAAATGAAGCATCAAAATCACAATACGTATGTTTTTACCTTGTTGCCGGAGCGAATCTATACGAAGGGAAGTTCGAACTTCGACCAGAAAAAAATATCACAGGGCCTAATGGGTACGGACCAGTTGATTTCGCAATAGATTTACTCCAAACCGCAAAAACTGCTGGCGTGACGGAAGTAAAGGATGAAGATTTTTTCAAGGGTATTGCTCAGAATGCCGTTCAGCTCGAGTCAGCTTTATCAAACCGTAAACGTAAGGCGAGTGAGATGGAGGAAGATAGTGCGTTCATGGGTAAGGTATTCGGAATTGTCACAGATGCGGAAAAATGGTATTTTTTAGAATGTTCACTCGATGATCAAGACAAGCTAAGATTCAAACTATCGGAGCCGGTGGTCGTTGTATATAAGGACGAGAATATGGAAAATATGGTTAGGAAAGTTCTCGGGCATATTGCATGGTTGTTGGAGGAGGTGCAAAAGCCGGACTCAGCTCTTGATGTAAAGGAGAGGGAAATAAAAAGGGTAAGGTCTGGCGAGTTACCAAAGGTACCCGATCTTGTGGGGAAAAAGAATTAGAATTTAGGAATAGGAATTTCGTCATGTATCACAGGTACAGTCCCGATCTTGTATTTATTAATAAAAATTTTCTTGGCAAATTTCAGCGAACTCGGTTCGCCCAAAATCACATGATATATTTTTTTATTTTGAATGCTTATATGCAGTGTATTAGTTATATATAGACCATGACATCCGAGCTTGAGTTATCAAAACAGCGTATCACTGAACTTGAGGCTGAGAACGTAAATCTTAGAAGAAAGCTCTCAGTGTCTGATGCTGAAATAGCTGAACTTAAGTGCAGGAATAACGAGTTTCTAAGAGCAAATAAGGAATATAACGAGAGGCGTGATGCTGAAAATGCCAAACTCAGGGCCAGAATCGAGGAGTTGGAGAAAAACAAGGAAGATTCTTCAGCCGAGAATGTTAGGCGTGATGTTGAAATTGCTGAGATTAAGGCTGAAGTAGTGAAACTAGCCGAAGGCGCTCAGGCAAGAGACAATAACGAAGAAAGCAAACAGTTAACTTCCCATCAATCAGAGGTTATTTCTAAAGAAATGATTTCAGGATATGATCAGAATACTATAGATGAGATAGAGCCTCAAAGCTCTGTTTCCTCGAATACTATTAATCTGGCATCAAATGTGAATGAGAAGGAGGATGTGAGCGATCATGCTTTATCGCCTTCGGCTAAATCATCGNAGGAAAAAGAGACAGATGCTTTCTTGAACGAGGTGGATAAGAAAATGATTAGTGACAGGATTAGGCAAAGGAATAGAGAGAAAAAACTTCAGCAAAAAAANGAACAGGGTTTGATTCAAGAAATTAATTCATCNATGAAAGAAAAACACATCCTCTCGGCTGTGACTGAAATTTCAGCGAACCAAGTTCGCCCAAATTCTTTAGCAGAGAAAAATGAAGAGCGAGCGGTCCACTCTGATATTATTAGTCTATATGAAACTGCATGCGGTGCAGAAAAGAAAGCAATCGAAGCCAATAGAGAAGAAACTTTGCGTTGGTGTTTCTATGCTAGAGAATTCAAGCATGTATAAAGATTTTATGGTCAGCGACAAAGTTGGGGAAAAGAAAGCGAAAGGGCAGGTATACGATTTTATTATCAAACAACTTCCCGATACTAAATGCAAAACTTTATGTAGACAAANACAGAAAGCTTTGAGAATTGACGATTTATTCGAAAAAATAGGAATGGACAAGCTTCAATACATAAAAACATATAGTGCGGATACTATTTCNAAATTTACTGATCCTCAGATTCAAACAATTATAGATCATTTCACCGAAAAACCTAATATGGAATTCACTGATGAAGCCGAGGATGAAGAACAAGATGACGAGGTCCCAGAGGGATCTGATCAGAATAATGCATTGGAGGTCTTGTCGTTGGCAAAGCTAACATCAACTGCACCTATCCCATTAGCCCATATCCCTAATTCTTCAGATGATACCTCCAGCTCNAAAAAATTGGATACCAAGGTAGAGGTAGTACCACCTATTCCTCAACCCAATAATCCAACCCACGTCCAGGCCNGCAATAAAGTCTTAAAACTCTATCCTGATATATCTTTTCATAGTAAACCCTCCGATGAATCTGAAGATGTATATCGTTGCAGAACAAAGTCTTCAATATGCCCATCATGTAAGACGAATCATAAAGAAAATATAGTAGGTCGATATTGGGAGGGATNTTATCTTTTGAGTTGTANGTATAAGATGAAAGGACTNGAGGTAGTGGTGTAACCCAGTNATGCAAGATCAACCNCCCGGCGCAGAAGATATCAGNAAAATTCTCTTTTTTTCTTCGTATAGCTCAGAAAAAAAAATCTACCATGGTACCAAAAGCTATGACAAGCATGTTAACAAACCTCAAGCCTTTGATTTTAAGCATATCACTTACGAAGCCAAACCTGATCCAGAATTAATTATCAAATCCGTCTTAGAGCATTTCACATACCTGAAATTCTGAAATAGTTTCAGAGGGATTGATAATTATAATTTTACATCTCTTCAACCATGGAACTCACCATGCCCTATTTGTGATGGAAAACATGGGAATTATGGATTACATGGCGAATGGTATGAAACAGAATATTGTCTTACTTGCTTCACTTCAAGCAATAAATTCAAATTTGCGATCGTAGCATAGAAATTCCGTCATGTGAGACCGATCACCTGAAATGCGCAGTATGATATCCTTACCGAATGCTTTCATTTCTTCCGAAGTCTTGCAAATACAAAAATAGGGCATCATACCGCAATATGAAAAAAGTGTCGGTGAAAAAAAAATTCGTACGGAACATTGCGCAATTAAGGTGGATTGTGACTATGCATTTCAATGAAGCGACTCAGAATTACAAGCTAATGGTATTTTTCGTTCCAGGATTTTTTGAGGATCACGAAGGCACAAATGAAACGGATTATGGAATTAATGATAGGATATTGTATTAGTACAATGTCTAGAACAGTCCTTGTCATATATCACAGATTAGCTTTCGATTTTTGTAATTTATTTTTGTATAGATCGCAGTATCTACAGTTATTAGTTATAACTTATTTATAACCGATAGTATAGCATTTGTTCTCGAACTTTCCCGCATGTACTCAATGAAATTTATTAATAAAAATTCTCCTTGATGATCTTTATATACTATTGTTAAATTAAGGAGAGGCCGTTGATCAGATTTTCGTGATGTAATCATATTAACGTAATTTGCTCCAAAAGCGTATTCCAAAATCGATCCTGCGAATCATATAAAAAGGTGATGCCCCGGTTAGTGAACTCTTTTATCTGTCTTGCGCAACTAAAGCAAAAATCAAATGAAAAATAAAACTTACCATTATTAACATCATCGAAATCAACAATCAAAACGGACTCGCATATTCCGCAAAGTTATAATAAGGTAGGTTGGTTTTATTGCTCGGTTAGCTTCTTGGAACATGTCATCACAATCTTAATCAATTTTCCGCTATAGATGTTCCATAATAAAACGGACATATTGCTCTTCTTGTTATATATCGGCATTTTGATCTTCGCCGAGACCATCATCACGCGTACAATAGACGCAGTGAAATTACATGATCTCGTCACATGCAACGGCACAGCAAAAGTCTGGCGCAGTGCATCAACTAATATAGTCAATTCGGCAATAACAATTCAAGGCGGAATGGAATATTGCGAAAATGAAGTATATTGGTAAGTATAAATCGGTAATGTTGTATTATCTTTTTTTACTTCAGTTGCTAATCCCAAATTTATTCTAGAATCGAAATTATTTAATCTCTTGAAAGTTTTCTTACGAAGAATATTATTTTACATAGTCTGTGGGTGTGAGAGAAAAATAGATAGATTAGAAATCTGTAAATATGGGTGGGATAATTTATTTCGGAAATCTAATGTAGTAAAAGAGTATAGGGATGAGAATAATATAGTTAACATTAGTGATAGAAACAAATTATCTATAGAAATTATTCAGAGAGCAACGAAATAATTTGATGCTGGGACTCGCATTAAATGGCCTAGGATCCGCGTACTCCTTCCCTCTTTGATAGCATCGTATATTTCGCTCGCTACTTTATCTGAAAAATCATTAATAAAGTTTCGCAGTGCATTTGCCAAATTTTTTTCATATGGGATTTATTACGGGATTTATTGAATTTTTTTACTTTGTGGCGATAAATCACATGCGAATAGCCGATCACGTGGCTATAATAGCCTGACGTTACACATATTTGTATAAATAAAATCGACACTTTAGTATTATACAACTCTCAAATTTCTTTACGCGATCTCTACTCTTTAGTCCAATATAATGGCTAATTACTTTAACGAAACCGAAGTTAAAGCTTGGAATATTATTCAATACCATAAAAATTGGATCAGCACTTACAAGGAGGACCCTATAAAGCTTACTTACAATAAGGCCTCAGACAATCTCTTGAAAAGTCTCCGTAATATTGTTGATAAAAATTTAGATTCCATTAAAATTAGGAAAGCTTGCGAACTTTTGTCAACTAGCAAGGCAAGAATCATTATATTATATTTTGTGGTGCTTCAGGATAAGAGTCTCCATATGAACTTTTTGTCATCACAACAAGGAGGTACAGCTATTCGGTGTTCCTCTGATGGACTATTCGTTCGTTGTGTCCGAGCGAGTGGAGATTCCAAATAACTATTTGATTATCCACGACTAGGAGGTACAGCTATTCGGTGTTCCTTTGATGAACTATTCGTTTGTCGTGGCCTGCTACGGCACTGATCACAAAGCTTTAGCTTAACCAAACGCAGGAAATTTTCCGATCTAATAGCCTTTTCTTTTTTGTAACGTAGATCTATCGTAAAAAAGGTAACGATATAGACAAATTGTGGCTCATTATCGAAGACGAGATGCGTATTCAACGAATCGAACAGGAAAAGACGAATTTGGAACTTCTTAAGGTAACTCTTCTATATCAACTGTATATATATGGAACGAACCGACTACTGTACATTTTATACTTTGCGAATATAGATTGATAACATGACTCAAGCTCTAAAGCACGTACAACGCTATGCTGGGGTTCTGGGTAATGGTGCAATTGCAAACCTGGAATCTGCATCTGCACCCCTTCAATCTAACATTGAAGAAGACATCGAAATCGAGGATGCCCTACTCTCCAAGCGATCTCATGAAAATGAAGAGTCAGTTATTTCTAAGAAGGTATACAACCTGCATATAATAATTAGTATATATGAATTCCTTTAATCTTTTCTTACCTTTGGATATGCATACAGATCAAAAATAGAAATGAAGAAGAGTCGGTTGAAGAAGGTACCTCTCAAGAAGATTTGGGAGATTTGTTAAATTCTGTGACCGAAGCTTCCAATGCCTTCAGACAAATCAAGTTCCCAACATATTATAATAAACTCAAAGCTGTATGGGACGCTTGTGATGTCGGAGCAAGTTATTATGTGATAGATTTAGGAAATAAAGAATTATTAAATCAAGTACATAATCTTTTAGACGAAGCTGAACTAGAATTACTATTCGAAAGATTATCTTTAGAGGACGAAAATATCCATATGTGTAAGATTGCGCGTGAATATATGATGTTGTTCGATCAAATTGTAGAAAATTCTTCGGAGGAGGATGAGGAGAGAGAAGAGGGGGACGTAGAGGGTGATGTTGAAAATGGTGTCAATGTTGAAGACGAAGCTGTTTCTGAAATGGAAAAAATAGCACATAATTTGAATGAAACAGCCACAAAGTTTCGATTCCTATCAAACACCAGCGCTAAGTTACGATCAAGCTCAATTTCCCGATATACATATTATTAAAAGTGTTTCCGGTCATTTAGATGTTGTCACCAAAATGAAAGGGATAGTAAAAAACACTACTGAACGATCATGGACAGCACACATATTAGCATATTTTTTTTTCATTACATTTAGTTTTCTTGACTCCGTGCAATACTTTTCATGCGAGAGAACTATTTCTACTAAGATGGATTCTCAACCCACAGATTACAAAGCGGATGGAGTAGCTGAATTCTTCGAACGTCCAAAACAAATCCCGTTATTTCTGCTCGAAGTTTCTGGAGATCCTGGTAATCCAGACCCTGATAAATTTAGTACTGATAGAATCAAATTAATGAATGAAGGCATATTTGCTCTTAACAAATTCATGACAAGGACAGAACTACCAACATGGGACATGTGCAAGACGTTGGGAATTTTTCTTGCTCAGGGATTTGGTAAGCTATTTTCGGAATATTTTCGAACACAAATATGTTTCTTTATTTTAATATATAATATACTATTTATTACAGGCAATGAGCTTGAGATTGGCCAAATGATATACATTGGTCCTGGTTTATATTTGTATTCACCGTTCACGGTACCTAACCTCATTATTCCAAATTCCACTACTGAATTAGAACATGTACCCCGATTAATTCGAACACTATTATGTTTGCGATATAACGTTATCAAGAAGATCGAAGATTTTAAGAAATTCGAAAGAAAAGGTAAACAACGTGTTATGAAACCCACAACAAAATACGCTACTGGGCTTACACCAGACCGGCCAAGCATGGTGACCTTTGCTGAATTTTTACCTAAAGAGGCATTTAGTAAGGTGAATAATAATAGACAAGAAAATGTAACAAGAGGAAGGGGAAGAGGTCGGGGAAGAGGTCGGGGAAGGGGGAAAGGTCGCGGTTCAGATTCCATATGACAACTTCTTTATAATCAAGTATATTATTAAAAGTTTGCAATTTTATTATGTATGTCACTGAATGTAATTTACTGCGAACCTAAACAATAAAATCTAGCATATTGGTATTAGTTTAACAAAATTAATAAAGTTTTCACATCAGGCTTGTATTTTAACGTGTATGCATTTTTTCGTGGAAAAGCAAAAATAACTTACTTTTGAATGTCTGTGTAGTAAATGAATGAATCCTGACCCTGTACGACTTAACCTTAACCTGCATACTGTATATAGTAAGATTCATATTTTTGCGTCAATGCCTAACGGATTGGAATTTTTTTTCTTGGCAAATGTGATCGGCGTGACAAATCGTCACGCGCGTGATTTTTCTTTATCGAAATTTTATTCCCTCGGGAAAACGACACAAATTTTCCAATCATGACATTTTTGTCATATTTACCTCACCTTACCAGAAGAATATGTATAATCCAGTCAAAGTATAGTGATAGAAGGCATCAGGTATGAGCACTGGAAAACTTATTGCCGAAGGAATTGGGGTTGTGCAACGTAAGATTTGCATATATTTCGCATTCTTGTATAAAAAGTGTTATGGAATCCGAGCTTGCCTTACTTAGAGAAGAAAATGCAGACTCATGGCCAAGATAACTGGGCTCGAGTTCGAGAAAGCTGAGCTTATAGAAAGAGTCGCGAAATTAGAAGAGAAGCAGTTGGAGAACGTAGTAGTAAAAAACTTTATTACATGCGTCACAAGTATCGCGAAAAACATGATCATACTAACAAAACAATATTCGGGTATGGATATTTTTGCCGGCAATCATTATTTCGCATATGGGTTTGGGGTGTATATGCTAATCCTTCGTCATTCTTTTATTGATTTGCAAGGGATTAATGGATGGCGAAATGTGGTGCGTAATTGCTAATGAAAATCCGGCATTAACTTACTCCTGCAACACTATAAAACTAGCGAGAAAATAATAAGATTCTTACGCTCTTTTTTTCAAAAAACTTTACCATGGAAAATCAAGGGAGCGTAAACCCGACTTCTACTACGGATTACGACGACATGGGTGACCTAGTTTATTATGATGATGATGATATTGATGGTGGTGGTGGAGAAAAAAGTACGGAAAGGGCCCTGGCCAAAGGTGCTCAGGGCAAGGGATTAAGTCAAGAAAGGGCATCATAAACACCTCTACCCAAAGCAGAGATATTTATGAAGTACAACCAGGACGCAATAGAGCCCTAAAATTACTTGCATTACATATATTGAAACACCTCCCAGAGGATATTCTTCGTGAAGAGCCAGACTTTTCGTCGATTAAATCCAATGAAGCTATCCCAGATTATGGGCCATGTATGGAATGTGATACTTCCATTTTAACAGAAGACCCACCTAGATCCCTCATGTTAAACGTTTGTGGTGATATGATCCATCGGACTTGTGCGAAAAACCCTGATAAGAGGGGAGTATTACATTGCTCATGCAGTGTGGCTGACAGTAGTGATCCATTATTACCTCAACCAACTCAGTTTAACAAATGTGCAAAGTGCTCCATAGATATCTCTGCAGAACCTCCAGAACCGATTGTATTGTTGACTTGCAAACATGTGGTGCATTTCGAATGTATTGATAATAATAAGCGCAAGTTGTGTCCCGGACCCTATAAAAAAGGTTTATATTGCATTCGTACAGTTTTTGTACATCATCATACAGTTTACATGTTGATTTCATACTTTTTTTAAAAAAAAGAACCGTACTGTTTCCTTTCTATAAGTCGTGACATATGGTATTCATACATATTACGTACAATTATTTTTTTTTCAGTTCTTGCGTAGGGAAAATGTACACTTTATGTATACAAGTGACATACAGATTTTGTACGGCTACTTTTATTAATTCAGAAATATAACCATTGTGCTCTATTTGGTAAATTGGA